>BPLR01006438.1:0-117314 GCA_021605095.1 Caerostris extrusa
TGCGTTTATTGCCTTCTGAGTAATATGTATCTTCCATAACAATATCTTCACTGTAACCCAAATGAGGATCTTTTTTTACAGAGATCACCCACTGAAAATATTTTAAATAGAGTGTTAAATAACCATGAAGGTCAAAGTGGTCCAGTACTAATTTTTAAATTGATTTAAAAAACTCGAGGAACCCTTGTCCTGTGTTAAACATTTACTGAAACGTATTTTTCAACTGATGCAGCTTAACGTAACAATGAAAAAGACGCAAGGTATGGTAAAACGATTTAAAATTAGTTTTCTTAGAATATGGAAAACATTCAAAATAAGTCATTCATAATTAAATAAATATAGGAATTTAATTTATAAACAAATGTGGTTGTGGAGGAAAAGGAATTATGAAATTTTTAAGAATTTTAAATTACTTTTTCATGATTAACAAAAGAGCAAATGAATTACTTCAATGAGGACTGAAATAAATGTATTTAATTTATTAAAGCCTGTAATTGTTTTATGTATGAAAAGGATTATGGCAGTTTTTAAGAAAACGATTTATTTCATTATTTAACATTTACTCCTTTTCGGGGAACTAATCTATGAAAGCACCATCATAAAGGACATGAGTTCCCACAAATAATTATAAATGCTAATTTCAATTGTGAAAATTAAAAAAAAACTAAAAGTATCTTCATGAACAGAATCTCCATCTAAAAGTGTTACTATTTTTAATGATTTAAAAAATTACTGTATTAATAATTTTTATTCAAATGCTTTTAAATAGTTTAGTTGATTATAAAATTTGATATAAATATAGGTTGATATTATATAAAAAATAGTCACAAAACATTCATGATACACACGCGTTACATTTATCAGAGGAATATCTAAAACAAAGCTTAAAATATCCAAGTAAAAATTTCTTCTAATAGCTGATACAGTCACCTTTATAATTATCTAGTAAAGTGAATTCATACTAGAAACCAAGCAGTTTTATGATACTAATGGATATAGTCCCATATATACCTCATACACTGAATTTAAGCAGTGTGTGAGTATATAGGGTTATTCTAAGTAGTTTATGAGTATATGGGACTTTTCCAAGTAATTTATGAGATATTAGTCTGTTCCAAGCGGTATATTAGTACACAGGGAAATACGTTTTTTTTACCGCCTGAATGTTTTGGAATTCTTGACGACTTATAGTTTTCAGCTAGAGAGTTTTTGACAAGATGTTTTGATTTTGGAAACCCGACTACCTACTACATTCAGTAAATTCCATTACCTTACTAGAATTCATCGGCCAAATGCGCAAATGTGAACTTCCTTGCCTGACATTAATATGAATACAGTGACAAGCTGCATCCTTGAAATAGGAGAACATAGAGCCCTAAGATATCTTGTATCCATATTTCCCTTTTCAATTTGAATTTGTATCATTATTCCTAGTGTGGAGTTATAAATCCTTTCAGCCAACACTTAAAAATTAGTATGAAAAAAAAAAGTATAAATAAGTTCAATATTTAATTTGTGTTAGATTCGCAGATGCATGCTTAAAAGATTATGCTGAAAATGTGGTTGTTAGATTTATACTGTAATTCTAACTTGTATAGAAATTTTAATAATTCCGGCATCATTACAACTTTTAGTTTCTTTAGGGAGATGACAAGACAGTAACCGAGATGAATTTAACAAAAACGTATACTTATCACCGAAACTTCATCTTACCACAAACTTTTCAGTTGATTATTGGCACCCTATTTCCACAGGCTGTTTCCAAAGTTTCAGATATTAAATTTTTCTCAAAACCAGAAGTCCCTCTTCCAGCATGACAAAAGTGAGCTGCAAAAAACTGTTCGTCATTATTGGGTGGGAAAGAAGGCCCTTTGGGCATCAAGGGGCTTGTCCAAGAGGTGTAATTAGCTCGTTAGGAATCGACTAAAAGAATCGGGACACCCCTCGAAGGAATACAGTCAACATCTGCTTCAGTCAACATGATCGAACTATTTATGCAACAACTGGTGTCTTCTCAAACTCTGTTGTGTTCTTTCGAAGAAGAAAAAGATTTTCAATAAAACAGGGACCACCAATAATACGATAAATGAGATCTAGTTAGAAAAGAAAGATTGAAAGAAGAAAGTTTTAATACAAATTATAAGTTAAATGTTTAATTTGTACTAGATTCGCACATGCATGCTTAAAGAATATGCTAATAAATACGAATGTTATTGATACATTATAATTCTAACTTGATAGAAATTTTAATAATTCCGGCATCATTACAACTTTTAGTTTCTCTAGGGGAAGACACAGCAATAACCGAGATGAGCTTAACAAAACGTATGCTGATCACAGAACTTCATCTTACCGCGAACTTTTCAGTTGATTATTGGCACCCTATTTCTACAGGCTGTTTCAGCAAGATTCAGATATTAAATTTTTCCCTAACCAGAATTCTCTCTTCATGGCAGTGTGGAGTTGCATAAACTGTTCCCCATTATTGGATGGAAAGAAGACCCTTTGGGCATCACAGGACGTTCTATTTTGAGGCTTGTCCTAGAGGTGTAATTAGCTTGTTAGGGAGTCGACTTAAAGAATTGGGACACCCCTCGAAGGAATACAGTCGACATCTACTTCAGTCAACACGATCGAACTATTTATGCAGCAACTGGTGTCTTCTCAAATTCTTTCGTGTTCTTTCGAAGAAGAAAAAGATTTTAAATCATCAGGAACTACAATAATATGATAAATGAGATATTTTATTTACTGTGTATTCTAGAATTCAAGAAAACTGCTGAATAAAAGTACTAATTTAAGTTGATTTTTAAAAAATCGATGAATCCTTGTTCTGTGTTAAACATTTACTGGAAACTGCAGCAAGTTTAAAGAACAAATTTAAACGAACCAAATTAAAGAAAATTAGTTTTCTAAGAATTTGACAACAAAAAAACAATTACTTCATAATGAAATAAATAAAGAAATTTAATTTATAAACAAATACAGTTGTATAATGTATGAAAAAAGTAATTATGACATTTTTTTTTAGAATTTTAAAATACTTTTCCAAGTATTAACAACGAGCAAAGAAATTACGCCACAATGACTGCAAGAAAAGAATTTAATTTATAAAAGCCAGTAGTTGTTTTATGTGGGAAAATGGATTATGGAAGTTTTTAAGAAAATGATTTATTTAATCATTTAACAGTAACTCGTTTTGGCAGAACTAATTATAGACCACCATCAAAAATGATTTGAGTTTGCACAAATAATTATAAAATGCTAATTTCAATTGTGAAAATTAAAAAAAAAACAAGCTTAAAAGTGTCTTTATGAATAGAAACTCCATGTAAAAGGATTACTATTTTTAATTAATTATTTTAAAAATTAATGTGCTAATTAATGTCATTCAAATGTTTTTCTAATAATTCTAGTTTATTTCTATAAAATTTGATATGGACATAGGTTGATATAATATAAAAATTGTCACAAAATATTCATGATACACACGCGTTAGACTCATCAAAGGAATATCTAGAGAAGTTTAAAATATCAAACAAAAAGTTGGTCAATAGGTGATTTGGTCACCTTTATAATTATACGGCTCTTACAAAGTGGATTCATGGTAGAAACCAAGCAGTTTATGATACTTGTGGGAATTAGTTACATGTACTCATAAACCTATTCCAAGCAATTTATAAGCACACGTGAAAAACTGATTTTAGGGCCGGATGGTTTTAGAAATGATGGACGAGATGCATATTTCCTTTCTACAGTGTACTGGACATGGGTATTAGATATGGAGATCAGGCTGGTCAATACATTAAAAACCTTTACCTTACAGAAATTCGTCAATTAAATAGGCAGCTCCAGACCGTGCTTGTCTCTCATTTAAAAGAATTCAGGACAAACAGCATAATTGAAAAAGGAAACATAGATCCCTAAGATCTCTTCCTATATTTCAAAAGAGTAATATAATCCCTGACAAAGGTCAGAAGTCTGTCAATCATCCAACATAAGCAGCTTTATGGCAATTTGGATTCGAATCCTGGAGGTGGCATGGATGTTTGTTAGTGGTTTGGAATCTATTTCAAATTGTATGCCCCAGTCTAATTAGTCTAAAGTGTGCAAAAATGACCCTAGAGGGACAAACCAAACCATCCAACAAAATTTATACTGAGACCATCAAACGGCCATTGCTATTGGGACCATTTTCTTTATGTTCAGGAAGACAGTGAATTCCTAGTTCTCTCTAAATGACGTCTTAGAATCAATGATTATGCTGAAAGAAGGACTCATTAGTGGTGAAAATTATCCTCTACTGATTTCGTTCTAAGTCAGTATTATTTGCACGATTCTAAATAGGTTGCCTGGACTTAAGAATAAGAAGAAATCAAACAACAGGTTTTCTTACAGATGAACTTTTGTCATGTAGGCTTATGAAACACGGATCATGTGGTCACATGAGATTAGCAAACGTAAATCAAAATCATGTTAA
Source organism: Caerostris extrusa (assembly GCA_021605095.1). Lineage (NCBI taxonomy): Eukaryota > Metazoa > Arthropoda > Arachnida > Araneae > Araneidae > Caerostris > Caerostris extrusa. Next base: position 4,481 of record BPLR01006438.1, read on the forward strand.
TGATGTTAAATTGATATTACATCTTGCTGTAATGCACAAATCTCGTTCTTCATTCCCCGTTGTGGTTTTTGACCGATATTGACTAGGCTTTCTTCCAAAGTAGCTTGTATCCTTAAACTGCTTCCATAAGTTGAACACAATGCTGCGTTTACATTTATATCTCTAAAAGTCTGCACTTGATAATTTTCTACTAAAAATTTGGTTCTCCAAAAGTCGGGGGTTTCACATTTTTAAATGTTTCTACTAAATTTTATGTAATGTTGCGAAACACACCATAAGTGTGTGAGCGAATAAAGTATGGGAATTACCATGGACATGAAGTCTATTTTTGTACATGCACCGTCATCCTCTCACTTACCCGCTGGACATTTGAAATTTACAATTTTTTTGGAAGCATTAATATTACCTTCCCCTTCAGAACTTGTAGAGAAAAAAATGATAAACTGCTTTTAATTTTGAATATCAGTGTAGTTCAATGTAAGTAAAACAGACTTTTTATAGGATTAAAAAGGGATTTAAAATTATGTATTTATAAAAACAAAGTGATTTAGAGCTTTAAATAAGCTATACTAAAATGTTATGTAACAAAATCAAATTGTATTCCTGCCTCAGTTATTGTTTTAAATATTAAATAGTAATCAGCATGGACAAACAAATTATCAACATCATCATTTTTATTTTTTTTTTCCACGAATTATCTACATCAAAGAATTTTGATGTATATTAAAAAAACAACAATATTTTTAAGATCTCACTTTGTGTGGTTGTGATGGCTGGTTAATACCTAAAATGTTTTCAGCAATTTGGTTTATAAATGTTAAAAAATAATAATAAAAAAAAAAAAAAAAAAATCTTAATAAAATTTTTAAAAAATTATAAAAAATAAATAAATAAATAAATAAAAAATAATTTAAAAATAGAATTAAAAATGTAAAAGTATAAAAATACAAAATTTAGAAAAAAATATTTGATTAGAATTTTATCATATCGGAACTAAAGGAAGGAAAACTAAATTGTAAAAATATTTTTGGAAATAAAGGGAATGTTTATTACTATTGCTGTTGTTGTAGATGGAATGTAGATGATTAATTATATTGTTGATGAACATTAAACTGGTTAGAATAGTGATGGTTGTTTGTAGGATAATGCATATATTAAAAAGAGCACACACACAAAAAAATCATTTTACATATTGACCGTAAGCTAGCAAATAACTAAAAAAGAAATTTATACAGCAATCCATCTGAAATAAGATTGTTTCATAGCGTGTTTTCTTTCCATCATGCTGGTAGTCTCTATCAAAATCATCGATATGAAAAATAAGGGGAGCTGTCAACGTCACGTGATCGATGGAAGCCAATAGAAATACCTCAATATACAGAGCAAATATGGGTAAGAAATGGGGAAAATAAGAGAAACAAGCAAGTTTGCTTAAGAAAAACATGAAAAAGTCTTAACTTCTGTCATACGATTTCAGAATAAAAGTATTTAATGTAAACAGTTAATATTTTTAGCAGATTCCTGAAATATAAAATGGCTATTTTAGTTTATTTCAATCAACATCATAGTGCTAACAAAAAAAATTATGTTCTAATAAAAAAAAAAATAAAATAAAGCAAATTAACAAATAACAAATAAACAAATAAAATAAAGTAAATTAATTTTAAAACTTGTTATTACTCTGGTATATTGGGTTTGTAAGAAATAAATGTTTGTTTTCGCAACATATTGAAATGGCGATAACTGAAATTGTTTTCTCACCAACTCAATACAAATTTTATTTCTTTTTAAACATATTAAATATTTTTTGATGCAGAACTGATTGTTTGATCTTTATTATTCATTGTCTAGTAAATAAAAAAAACTATGTTTTCCAATATATTTCCTCTTATTTTTACTACTGTATATGATACTTTTAAAGTTAATTTCGTAATTTTTCTTAAAATCTAAGCAATGGCTCTTACAGGGCATTTTATATTTTTGAACAAGTAAATATATGCTAAGTTTGGTACAAGATCATTTTTAAAGTAATTGATTTTTTTACAAAATATTATAGCATATGATCTAAAGACGTATATATAATTTGGTTATTTTGCCTTAATTAGTGCACTTTTTTACTAGATGTCGATTTTTTATACAGGCACTTGGATTAACGATTATCCTCTTAATGTTATATCCCCTGACTTTCTTTATTATATTCAATGTAATAACCCATAATATTTTAGTGAAGCAGATCACTTCCGTTTAATATTGTTTTTTACATCAAGGAAATTTTCCTCATAATATAATGCGAACATTCTCAATTTCTAATGCCAGCCAAATCTCAAAATAGGGAAGGTTGGCATTTGGTGATTTTTCTTGTGGCCAAATGAGTGATAAATCACCAAATATGGAAAAGGGTTTCTTGTAGTGTTTGCAATCCACTTACTCACAGTTGCAATACGCTAGTTGGCGGTCATTGGAGAAAAAAAAATTGATGCCAAATCACAACGGCCCCTACTCTACGATTCTAACATAATGCCTTTAAATTTAATGATATTTTACAGAATGCTGTTGAAGAAATTCAAAAAAATCTTCTTCTGTGTTAAATTTCAAATTTATAAGAAAATTAAGAAATTCTACTTGCAGAAGAAAGTAACCCTACTTGCAGCAGTAAAAAATCCTACTTAACTTTTGCTTCTCTCATAATTTTTCTGATAGCCATTGAAGATTATTCTTTTCATTTGTATTTATTCGTTAGTATATTTTAATATTTATGTTGCAGATTTATTTCGTATAAGTCACCAATAAACTTGTCACATTATATTAAAGATCCTAATGAGCCATGTATCTACATGAAAATAATAAATATATCTTAAAAATGATTTAACAGTCTGCATCTCATCAAGTCTCTTAGTTTCTGAAAGAGGGTGACTATAAGTGATGCCACTAATGGAATCGAATCTTCATTCACTTGCAAACTAGCCTGTGAGAAATACAACTTGTCATGTACTTGACACAGCATATTTACAGGATAGTCAAGATCCCAATTAGCCTAAAAAAATCAATTTATATATATATATAATATAAACTGATTTTCTGTACATATATAAGACTTCCTTTATATTATATGTATATAAGATTAAAGTTTATATATATATATCCATTTATCCTTTAGACATAGCAAAATTTCAGCGAGTTGAATTGAATTTTCAAGAATTCACTATTAATATAAATTCATCTATAAACAAACATCGTCTTCTGTTATGTTTAATATTGTTATAAATTCCGGTATTTCCTTTTTAAAATGTCATAGGCCTATTTCTCCGTACAAATACCTTCTGTATCGAGAAATCTTCTTATGTTAGTGAAAGTGTCATCTTCAGCCAGTTCAACTCTCATTCTTTATTGCGTAATATTATCTCATTATGCCCCATATCACAACAGCGCAATACTCCCACGTTGTTGAGTATCTCCTTTTTTGGGTAAGTGCACATGAAACGTGATTTAGTTCTTGGCTTTTGTACATAGAATTCCAAACAATGTTAAAATGACAATTCGCGTTAAGAATAGTTTACATATTTATTGGAATAAAGTTTGTCATTTCTAAGAAATGAAATGGAATCCTGTTCTTCCAGAAATTGTTAAATATATTCTTGCATTATTTACAGTTCATCACTAATGGAATTGTAAATTTAATAAAACAGAAGCAGCCAGTTATATTTTTATGTATATTATATTTAGTAATGTATATTATTAGTCATGCATTTTATATTTAGGGATGTATATTATATTTATTAATATATATTATTAGTCATGCATTTTATATTTAGTAATGTATTTTATATTTAGCAATACATTTTATATTTAGCAATGTATATAATATTTAGGAATTGTGTTTTTCATTTTTAATTAGAAAAGGACATGTTTTCCTTTTGAGTTATTCTAAACCTTTCCTTACGATTTACTAAATTTTTCAGATTATTTAAAAGAAATATTTTATACTATATTTATTTATATATTATATTTATTCTATATTTATTTATGTATTATATTTATTCTATATTTATTACATTATTTTTAAAATTTCGCAGTTTTAAATTCTTCGCAGAAATTTATTACAATATGCTATTATATAATATTTCGTATTATGCAATTGCCTGATATAATCTATTTTTTAATGCATGCATGAATACAAAATTTTCATGCATGTATTGCATGTACTGCTTTTGTTTCAGCTTAATTTACAAAGAATCATGAAATTGTGAGCAATGACAAAATGCTTATGTTTGAAATAATAATGTGAGGCAAAGTTTTATGAGAATATTGTAATTTTATTTTTAAATAGAATTTTAAAATGTATTTTATGAAATTTCAATGAAAATAATTCTCAAAAAGGTTGGTCCAATGTGTTAAATTCTTTATTGTAGGTATATCACAGGAATAGTTTAATTTACAGTGAGTGAAGTATTAATTATTTTGTTGCAATTGTTTTTAGTAGAGTAGAATAATTATAATTTCCTAATAACATTTTTTATAAAACTCAACTAAGAAAAAAATATTTATTTAAAAAATAATTTAAAGCTTTTCAATACTGTGTTTCTATTATAATAAAATATTTAAAACAACAAACACAAACAAGCCGTTATAGATATAATATAGGCCGAGACTTTACACCATAAAAAGCATAGATGCTATATACATGGATTATATATAAAAGTAAATGTTTATGGTAAACAAATCGATATTTAAATCTTTATGTAATGTAATCGATAAAAAAAAAATATTGAGAAAAACAAGTGTTTTACTAAAATTAATTCTAACAAAAAACTTAAAAAATTGATTGACATTTCTGTTTTTGGAAATATCGTGCCCATCCTCAGTATAAATTTTAGATTCGGCACCACTTGGCTAATATTGAATTAACCTTCCTTATCTACTATAAATCATAAAGTATTGAATACAAAAAATGATATCCTTTATGAATATTTAATTTGGATTAAGTCCATTAAATTCCAAGGTTATATATATTAACAATTACGTTTAAATTCAATGTGGAAACTGCATTTGAAATTTTACGACTTAATTTCAAAAGTATAAATTTGCTTTTATATGTCCCGCTGCTTATATTTCACAAAAAAAAAGAAAATAAAAGTTATCTATAGTTTATTAAATATGTACTATATAATTCACATTGATATAGTATTATATACACTGAAGTGACAAAAGTCATGGGATAGCAATATGCAAATTTTCAGATGGCAGTAGCATCGCGTAGAACAGGTATAAATGCGCAGTACTTTCGCAGAGCGTTCATTTCTGTTCAAGTTATTCATGCGAAGAGGTTTTGACGTGATGATGACCGCACGACGGGAATTAACAAACTTTGAACGCGGAATGTTAGTTGGAGCTAGACGCATGGGTCATGCCATTTCGGAAATCGTTAGGGAATTCAACATTCCCAGATCCACTGTGTCAAGAGTGTGTCGAAAGTATGAAATTTCAGGCATAACATCCCACCATGGACAGCGCGGTGGTGACCACCTGCACTTAACGACCGAGACCGGCGACGTCTGCAAAGAGTCGTAAATTCTAACAGACAAGCAACACTGCGTCAAATAACAGCAGAAATCAATGTGGGACGTACAAGGGACTTGTCTGTTAGAACTGTGCGGAGAAATTTGGCTTTCTTGGGCTATTCCAGCAGAAGACCGACTCGAGTGTCTTTACTGACAGAACGACATCGCTTGCAGCGACTCTCGTGGGCACGTGAGCATATTGGTTGGTCCCTAGATGAATGGAAAACCGTGGCCTGGTCCAATGAGTCACGATTTCAGTTGGTAAGAGCTGATGGTAGGGTTCGAGTGTGGCGCAGACCCCACGAAGCCATGGACCCAAACAGTCAGCAAGGCACTGTTCAAGCTGGTGGTGGCTCCGTAATGGTGTGGGTTGTTTTTTCATGGCATGGACTTGGTCCTCTGGTGCGACTGGACTGAACATTGACTGGAAATGCTTATGTTCAGCTACTTAGAGAACACTTGCAGCCATTCATGGACTTCATGTACCCAAACAACGATGGGATTTTTATGGATGACAATGCGCCATGTCACCGGGCCACAACTGTTCGCGATTGGTTTGAAGAACATTCTGACAATTCCAACGAATGATCTGGCCACCTAGATCGCCCGACATGAATCCCATCGAGCATTTATGGGGCATCATCGAGAGGTCTGTTCGTGCCCAAAATCCTGCACCATCAACGCTTTCACAATTATGGACGTCTATCGAGACAGCATGGCTCACTATTCCTGCAGAAGACTTCCAACGACTTGTTGAGTCCATGCCACGTCGAGTTGCTGCACTTCGCCGGGCGAAAGGAGGGCGACACGATATTAAGAGGTATCCCATGATTTTTGTCACTTCAGTGTATTTTAAGCAGAAAAATTTGATTTTCTATTTATTTTTTATTTGAACAGTGTTATTTTTTATTTATTTATTTTTTTTGTAAAATTATGATAATATTAAGAAATTTTTCATTTTTTAATGAAAAATATTTTATTTCTTCTAAGAAAATTTATTCGTAATTTAAATTACGTCCTATTTTTACGTTTTCATAATTTATTGAATAATATGAAAATATTAGAACTATATTTTAAGGAATATATTCCAGCATTTAGTAAATATATATGGATAGATGATTTTAATTAATTAAATTTTATAAGTTAAATAAACTTATATTTTTTTTTTCACATTTTTTAAAAGTTTTTTTGTTTACTTGAAACAGTTATATACATTTATATATGATTCGATTTTTCATAGCTTTTTTTTGTGTATATTTTCACATATTTTTATTGTTTTGCTTATAGATACAATTTTAAATATATATGTAATATATAATATTGTATCTACACTATCTGGAAGAAAGTGACGGGACACCCATCGAAAAGTAGAAAAGTCGACAATACAGCTGACACATGCGTAATAATAGGTATCACGTGTCAGCCATATCCTATAAATACTCTGTGGAGTTGACTAGAGTAGTTTTTGTCAAGATGCCGCCGCGGGAAGAGTTGTCTGAGTTCGAGAAAGGTGTGTTGGTTGGATTGCATCTTGCCAAGGTGTCAATTAGGGAGATATCCCGTCTCCGTAACTGCTCAAAATCAACTGTAGCACGTGTTGTGTGTCGCTACAAGACTGAGGGACACTGTCAGAACAAACCCCGAAGTGGACGACCTACAGTTCTCATCAGCAGGGACCGGCGGGTGCTCGGCATGGAGATACGAAGTAACCGTCAAACATCCATGGATAACATCGCTAATGAGTTTAGACAAGCCACAGGTGTGGCCGTTTCGATCAAGACTCTTCGTATCGAGGCCCATAAGTTAGATTACACTGGATGTTCGGCGGCCCATAAGCCTTTGATTACGAAAACCAACAAGAAAGCGCGCCTTTGATGGGCCAAAGACCCCCGTACTTGGACTCTGGATGACTGAAACGGGCCCTTTGGAGTGACGAGTCACGATTTACCCTTTTTCCGTACGGATGGACGTGTTTGGGTATGGCGTTTACCAGGAGAATGCCTTTTGCCCGAGTGTGTCGTCCCAACTGTAAAGTTTGGTGGAGGAGGATTGATGGTATGGGGCTGGCCCACTGGTGAAGGTTGATGGTGCGATGAATGCCAATAGATACTGTGATATTCTCGACAATCATGTCCTTCTACCTTGTGGGCAACGTACGGTATGGATGATTGCTGGTATCAAGACGACAACGCAACATGCCATGTTGCAAGGGAGGACTCTTGATTGGTATGTGAACAACAACGTTAAACGCATGGAGTGGCCGACGCAGAGCCCTGATCTTAACCCAATTGAACATCTCTGGGACGAATTGGACAGTCGGTTGAGGGCCTGCACCCCACTCCCCAAAAGCAAGCCTCCCCAAAAACAAGCCGAATTTAGTGGAAAATGCCCAGAAGCCTGTGATTGCAGCCAAAGGAGGCCCTACCTACTATTAATTTTAATAAATATGGGTTTATGTCATTATAGCGTCGTGTGTCGTCACTTTCTTCCACATAGCGTATAAGCAAATGTTAAAAACATTGTAACTTATAATATATTAATTTTATTTACTTTTTATTAAATTAACTATAAAAAAAAAAAAAACATCTGGAAAAAGGAGAAATTTTCAAAAATATAAATGTTATTTATTTGTATAATATTTTTTGTATTTATTTTCAACAATAATTTAATATTAAATCTTGACTTATAAAACTAAAAAGATTTCGTGTTTCTATACAATCATTTGTGGTTATTTAGCAGAATTTTTGTAGAATGCCAACTACAAAAACTCCACTTTAGCACCACAAAGCTACATTATTCCTTTTATTCAAATAAAAAAAACCTCTAGACAAAAAAAAAAAAAACTATTCAAAAAAATAAATAATTAAATAGAAGCAACATTTTTTTTTTTTAAAATCTAAATACTAAATCAGAATCACCGATGCAAAAGTCTTCCACTCGAGAATTCCGGGAAAAAAGGACTTAACGACAACATGTCACATTTCATCCAGTCTCCAAACGGCAAAACGAATATATTTCCATCAAATCAGGCGAAGTCTGTTAATTAAACGAGTCCCAAACTTGTCATCCCCAATGCAAAATCATGTCACCTCTCTCTAAAAGTTCTCCCAACGAATTGAATTAGTGACCCTCCCCACCAAATGTCGGGGGACATCGAACAACAAGGGGGCGTCAGCCCCTCGTTACGCCCGGGAGAGCAACCCGGAATTTCCGTTGTTACGCTCTAGGAGCGGAGGACGTCAGCTGAAGATTCCGGAAAACTCCTCTTTTCCTTCCCCGATCAATGCGCTGTGGGTGGAAGATATTTCCTTCCCTCCTCCACCCCTGCATCCTCCCTTCTTGAAAGAGCCTCCGAATTCCAAGAAAACGTACGCAGGCTTCACGGTACATTAGTGGCGAGCCCTTGTATTCTTGGAAGATTAGACAACACAGGGACACTTATCTAATAGGGCCACAGCCCTTGTTTATCCTCCCACGCAAAAGAACACATAAGGTGGGGGGGGGGATGGTTTTTCCTGGAACATAAGACATTCGTTTTCTTTCTCTTTTCTGTATAAATGGTGGGTGACGAATGTTTTTTCTTGCGCAGATTTTATGATAGCATATTCTAACGATTCACAATGACGTTTGTGGTAACATTCAGATAGCATGTTTATGACGTATTTTACGAGAAATAGATTTCAGTTGGGATTTCGTATTTCCTTTTTGCGAATATCTGTTTCTTTTTCATAGAGTTTGTATTTTTTGGGTATGAATGGTGAAGGAGGAGTTTTATTCTTTGTAAATAGTATCATAGCGTAAATAATAAATGCATAGGATTGCGACAAATGATTCATTTGTGACGTATTTTACGAGGAATAGATTTGATTTAGGTTTTTGTATTGTCATTCTTACAAATATATATTTCTTTTCCACAGAGCTTGTTGTTTTTGATATGAATGGTGAATGATGAGTTTTCTTCTTTTTAAATGGTATCATAGCGTAAATAATGAATATTTAGGATTGTGACAGATGATTAATTTGCAAGGATTGTTTTTTAGTGTCGATTACTACATTAAAATAAATCTATTAAGATTCAGTGAATAAATTTATTTATTTGTAGATTTATAATATATCATCAGTTTTTCTTCTATAAATAGTAGATGACAGGGTGTTTTTTTTTTTTTTTTTTTTTCAAATTTTATTATTACATTGTAGCATTTTTTCCTCACTGGGAGAATTTTAGCTTTTTATTTCCAGCAGAGAGGAATACATATTCTTTGACAATTACATGATAATAACTCATCACTCAAATTTGACAGCAGACAATCAGTATTGCGGGCAATTATATTATATGCAATTAGTATTTTGTACTAATGAGAACAACATGTCACTCAAATATGATAGAAGATATTCAGTGTGTAATGCGACTCATGTATAATGTTATTGATCAAATTAGTGATTGTCTGTGTGGCCTTCTCAGTTCGAAACAATTACAGATGAAACATGGACAACATCATGAGTTGTTCATCGTGATTGGCGATCGACCACGACCTGAGAAATGTCTACTTCAATGAGAAGTGAGGGAAGCTGATCCCTTCTCTTGACGGATTTTCTTAAAGGCAGCTTTTAGAGAAGAAAGGAGAGTTCTGCGACGAGTCGACCAGATGTGGTGCTTTTCTTTTTTCTCTGAAGTGACTGAATAGGCCGGTGTTTCAGCCTGTTTTCAAAGTGAAGGCCTTGTGGTTTCGTATAACACTCCGTGTGACAATTTTGGTCTGCTACAGACCAGGCAATTTTATTCGACGTAGATTCGGGAACTCTGAAAATCTTTAACGTTGGAGGGAACTGTACTTATGATTTAATATTGCACTTGTGATCAAATTTATTTTTTTTATTTTTTCCTTTCTTCTTATAATATGCAGAGTTCTTGTATATATATATATATATATTTAATGACTAACGATAGTTAAAGCTATTCACAATATTGCTTGTGGTAACATTCAGATAGCAAATTTCTTACGTATTTTACGGGGAATATTTGATTTGATTTTTGTATGGTATTTGTTTATGTATTTTAAATTTTGGTTCTTAAAAATATCCATTTCTTTTTCACAGAGCCTAAAAACATTAGTATTTTTTTCGGTATGAATGGTGGATGATGTGTTTCTTCCTTATAGATAGTATCATAGCGTAAATAACTAATATTTAGGATCGTAACAAATGTTTAATTTGTGATGTAGTTTATGAGGAATAGATATATATTGCTGTTTATTGTAGGGTTAATTCAAACATCCATTTAATTTACTAGGATTAGGTTTTTTGTGTCGATTATTGCATCAAATAAAAACACTAAACTTCAATTTTAGTGATTAATTTGTGACGCAGTGTGTATATATGTATAATTTATTTTTATCTTTTCTGTGGAACTTAGAAAATTAGTTATTATTTTTTTCTATAAATAGTAGGTGGCGAGGTCTTTTTTTTTGCAGATTTTATTATTAAATCTTTAATTGATTGCATCAAATCAGGAGAAAAACGCATTAAAAAGACTAGCTAGCATGCAAGTAAGATATTTAATGAAGGGTCTTGTTATGCAATTCAAATAAATAGCCAACTCATTTTCATGAAGCTTGCAATCATCAGAATATTTTAATCAGAAATGAGGGGTGGAGGTTTTTTATTGCAGATCCTATGACAATGAATGCAATCAATGCTCATGACCTAACATATAACTTTTTTATAAGGTTAATTTGCGATTCATGACACGGTATAGATTTAAGTTCCAGTTTTATTCATTAGAAAACCTTGATTAAAAATCTTGATTGCATTATTATTGTCCTTTAATGATTAATACATTAAGATGAGTAATTTGACAATACGATGAAGTTGAACTTTTAAAAGGATCCCCCTGTCATCAAAAGGGTCTTACAGAAGAAGGGAGGGTCTTAAAGGGTCTTTCACTGTAACAGAAAGTTACAGTGAAAACTGGGGAGAAAAAAAAATTTGATATAGAAACTTCGAATTTATGTTCTTTTTATTCGAAGTATTGTTCTTTTTATTCCCATTGACTTTTAGTTGATTAATAAATCTCCCCAGATTATTTAAGTTAATATGATTTCTAATTTAAGAAGTATTTTACAGGAAATAGATTTATATTACGTTTTGCAATGTAATTCCTATTAATAGCCATATTTTTAAAATGTAGCATATTTATGTATTATTATTATTACTTTTTTTTTTTTGCTGTATATGATGATTGTTATTATAATAACGAAAATTATTTTCATTAATTATTATTATATTAATTATTCTAGAAAATTTACATTTGACAGAACGGCAACGATATCTTCAGTATTGCTTGACATATTTCACATGTCGTTTATGAAAACACTGCCTCCAGCACATGCAAACTGTAGAAAGCTAAGTATCGCCTTGCCTATTCAGAGGTTAGATACTCATTGACTGCTATTTATTTACCAGTCATTTTAATAAAAGATCCGCCATTTCGAAACTAATAATTGCATTATAATTTACTGTAAAATTTTGAATTATGAATAATTGGATAGCTGTAGGAGTTTTGATTTCCTTGCTGGTTGGATGTTCAATTGCATAATAGGATGCGATTATGTAAGATTATTAAAAGTCAATGCAAAAGTCCAATACGCACTTATTAGAACTTACGATTGAGATAATCAATTGTTTTTCAACGCCATTTGCAGCACAGCGGACTTTCAGCAAGGCAATCATTGCCATAAATGCCTTAACTCTAAATCACAGGCTTTTGCATCTGCACTGATGCCAAACAAGGACAGATGAATGGCACTTCTTGCTTTTTTAACGAATCATGATTATACCTCCAACATCAATATGATCATATCCATGTCCGGTTACACCATGTCAGAGTGCACAACACTTGCATTTCGCATCACCATATCTGTTTTGAATTGGTTTGAAGAGGTAATACGTTTTATTCATTCCTTCTTAGGATATATATTGTCGATATACTGAACAGCCAACGCTATATCTCTGAAGTTTTGAATGATGATGTCTTACCTTGCATTCGTTCATGTTGAAAACAGACTGTGCGTGGACATTCAAAAATTCTTCTTCTTCGCCATAAAGATATATTTCTCCTTTAGCAGCCGCATCTACGGCCTATTGAACACATCTGAAATGATAGTCAGTATATAACACCCGCTGCTGCGACATATTAAGTTCGGCAACATGTGAAATATTTAGACTGACATATAAGAACACATTCAAAACCTCTTTCCAACAATAACAAAGCATGTAGTGACATACTTAGAAACACTGCGATAAAATAGTATCCTCTTTTATTCAATGTCGAGGCGTGTAGCAGCAGTTATTGCCAGACGTAGTGATTAAACAAATGCAGAATATTTCCTGTTTTCACCCTGAAGGGTGATATTTTTTCCATCTATTTTTAATACTTACGTTTTCGTAAGTGGTGTTATTTGGTTCTTGAGATATCTTGTTTTTCTTATTGTTGCATTTTGTATGTCCAAATGTATATATATAGTAGTGATTTTTCTAGTTTCCTAGTTTATAAAAGTTTGCTTTAAAACATAGTTTCTAATTATTATTTTCTCGCAGTGGAAATTTTATTTTTATTTGTACTTCATCTTTAAATTGTAAATTAAAAGATCAAAAGATGTGAAATCTAACATTTTTCAGCAATTAAATAATTATACACATTTGTTATGAAACTAAATTTTAATATAATAATTAGCGAGTAATTTATTTAATATATAGAAATGCATGAAGAAAGACTTTACATAAATAAAATGTTCCTACAATCGATTACTTTATTAGTTTGATTTCTTTATTATTTGATCACTTTAACTGATTTAATTATTACATTTTTCATGAAGCGTAAACAAAACATACTCGCAATTAATGATTAGTTTTATTTAATAATATTACCTACTTTGAAGATATTTTTTCTGCTTTTTATCGATGGGTCTACTACAATATTTAAATATAACACTACAAAATCTAACATTTTTCATTATGAAACATGATACTTTTTTTTTCTATTTAGAGGGGAAAATATCACCAATTTAAAATAATAATTTCTTGTGAATTAATTTAGTTAAATACATACATATCAATCGGTAAATATTTAATGTAGTTAGTTCATGTAATGCTAGATGCTAACAAGCTAGCATGCTAATGTTTTAGGAATCAACGAAAGGAATCAACGAAGTTGAAGTTTTCTAAAAATAAATAAAGAATAATAAATAATAGTATTTGCAAATAATAAAAACCACCACAAATGGATTATAATATCATAGTATTTTTAATTAGAAAAAATTATTTCATAATATTTTAATTAATTTCAGAATATTTTCATGATATTATAACAAGAGTATCTATCACACGTAAGAAACTTTTACATTCCATTTTAACCGGTTGAAATTACTTTAGAGCTGAAACTTTTCTGAAATGAACTTTCCAGGCAATAAATTACCGAGATATTAACTTTCGATTCGTTCCTCTTTTAATTTAATTAATTTAACCTTGTACCACTCGCATTTGTTTCCCGCGTCTTCCAACTTTAAATAATTCGTCATTTCCCATTACTCCTAAGAATTTAATTACGCAAGGTTAAAAATTCCTCTGCCTAGTTAATGCTAATAGTTCGCCATTTCGTTTTAACTTCTCTCCTAAATTTAATTGCATAAAAGTTAAAAATTCTTTTTTGCATAGTTAATATTGAGGAAATATAAGGACTATTTTAATAGATCAGAGGCTATTTCTTGCAAAATAAGGTTGAGAAATCAAAACTGAGTCTTATACAGGGTGGTCTGTCGCTCTGAATACGCAAAAACTAAAAAAAAGAATCATATCTATACGATGCATAATTCTCGACAAAATTGTGTTGACCTGCTTCGAAAACCAGGAATTGATTCTCTGGCGGCATTTATGTAGTCACTGCTTTCAGAAACGAGAAGATCATATGAGGATTGTGATAATTATGTGTAAAGCATCTCGCACCGATAGTCAACCTGCTAGTTGGGATGTTTTTGGTGTTTCTTCCCAATGACACGCATTATACTTTGCATAGCTCTGGACAAAATTGTGGTGATCAATAATCCTTCTCAACCAATAATTTATCCTCTGGTGGCATTGCTTTTTTAATCCTACGCCCATCTGTGGATGTTCAGCCATACGATATAGCGTGCCGTAATGTCCTCAAGCCCATCCATAAATTCAGTGCAGTTCCGCACGTAATTGCCGTCCATATTAGTGATCTGATATAATGGGCAGATCCCATCCAAAGTCAAACAGTACGGTGCACCTGCTGGTAGTCTTGTCCAATTGTAAGGTCGAAGCGTCCTACAGCATTGAAGTGTTTCAGGTGCGTATAAATACAGCCACCTGTGGCAAGAAATTTTTTTGTTGCCGATCAAGTTCTTGAGGCTTTTGCTGGTAAAGTTGTCGATGGCTACAGTGTTATGGTCGCACGCTGTCCTGGAAACTCCAGTCTGGATGGATTCAGCCTCACTCTTCGCCATGTATCGGCTCTCTAATTATCAGGAATTCCCACATGACTAAGAACCCACTAATAATGTAGAGCCCAGCCGCTCGGTGGGATTGTCTCTGCTTTCAGAAACAAAATCTATGATGATTGTTATAATAAAAGTAAAACATCTCGTATAAATAGTCAGGTGTGTGGGGTATCTTCTGTACCACACGCAGAGGAGAGGCAGTTGCCTCTAAAAATTCTCCCGGAAAGCACTGTCTTCCTCTCATTAATCTTTCGTAGTAGATATTAGGCCAGTCGATGCTCCACCTATTTTTTATAATTTCTAGGGCAATACATAGATGAGGCCTGTCGATGTTCCATCCTAACCTTTCTAACTGGTTGAGGCATTCATATATAAGGCCTGTCGATGCTCGACCCTAATCTTTCTAACTGCTAGAGGAATACTTAGTCAGGGGTATGGTGGAGAGTTGTGGAGAAAAGAAAAAATAAAAGAAAAAAAGTCAGGAATCGATTATGCACAATACTGAAAATAGTTATCCAATCTTTGCAGCACGTTGCTCTCTGGAAATATTTTTTACTGTCCGAAACTTGCAGCTTATATTCAGCTAGTAAGCTGAAAATTCTGTAGAGTATAAAGAAATCGGTTATGCAAAGATCGTATGCAAGAATAGCCAATCTTCAATATGGGATTTAATCAGTTCCTGATTCAGATTTATGATCAGCGCTTTCAGAGATCATCTGGAATTATTGTGATACGTCTTTTCCGCCGTCAAAGCCGTTTATGAATAATTTCTGATGGATATGAGTGAGTAAAAATGTATATTTCTACAATGTTCCTTAATAGATGAGATTGGATGTACTAATATAATCTATGTCTTTTCTCCAACATATATCTGTATATATCTTTTTATGTGAGTATCTTTTTTCTCCTACTACTGTCATTTCAATCCTACAATGTGATGTGAGTTGTCATTCATGAAAATTAGGAAACTGCGCCTTTGGGGAAAAATAACAACAAAATCCCTAATAGCCATTATCTGTAAATACACCATATTCTCAAAATCGCAGTTAGATATGTCTACACAACACTATCAGTCCAAAAGAGAATCTCTATAGCCCAATTATCTTTCAGACAATTTGAAGTTAATATTATATGCAGGACTTATCTCCAGATCATTTGAAGTACCTAAACTCTGCTTAAATTAAGTCTATTCTTCTCTATGAAAGGCTCTTTACTTTCTTGTTTAATTATTCAAACGTTGTGTTCTGTGTATCATCGAAAAGTTATCGCAGGTGGTTTCCTGATAAACGAATCAATTCTCTGGAAATATCTTTTCCCTGAAACTTGAGGCAATACATTTTATGGGCAGATTATGGTTTTTTTTTTTTGTTACTTTACTGTTTTACTTGACTGGAAACAATCTATGAGTTCTTTCAAGTTTTTTTTTTTGTAACACTGCTTACTGCTTTTACTTATTTCGAGTAATGATGTAATATTTTCAATTGAGTAGCATCTATAATACAGCCTGTCATTTATGTCCTGTTATACAATTAAATTCTTACCTATGTTTACAATTTTTTCTGCCTTCGACATCAAATCATTATTTTAATGGCTAACATGCTTTATACTCTTATAAATACAAATCAACACTCACAACAGTACATGAAAATTTTCATTTATTTGATAGCTTTTAATTGGTGGCACGTTCAACTTGTTATGTTTCTTTTATTAAATTTTCATTTTATACAAACTTTCCTTTCCTCCTTTATTTTTTATATTGTAATTTAAGAAACTTGTGACTTTTCTAACGAAATTGGGTTTTTAAGTTCATTTACATCCTCCGGAAGAACAAGTTTTGAATATTAAAATTTATAATGAATAATCAACATTACAAATATAATCAAATATTGCTTTCACATTTGATAATACCTAAGTGATAATGCATATTGACGAAATGTGAAGAAAATGAATAAACTAATCTAAATGATTTATAGATTAGTTTTTATTTTTAACAGGTTGTTGAATCCATTTATGACATCTTATCTAACAAATTTAGGAAATCTTATTTAATTAAGTATGCATATTATAATTTAAATGCATGTATAATTAAGAATGCCTATTATAATTTAAACAGTCATACAGATATTGTAGTAGTTATATCTGTGAAACAATATTGCCATAAAAGATATGAAGGCAAGAAAATTGAAATAAACAAAAAAAAAAAAAAAAAAAAAACAATAGAAATAAATTAATTCTTACACTTTAAAAGATAAAAATATTTCCAGATTGATAAAATATTTCTTTCCACTTTGATTGTACAGTCATGCTCATTCCATTAAAATTTTTAACAAAACTTTTTGTGCTTTTTCTTGAAGTTTCTAAACCAGTTCTAAGATCTATTTAAATACTTAAAAATGTAATTAAAAAAGATGGTGATTTAAATATATTTATCCTATCAGATTCCGACGATAAAAAAATTTATTTTCCAATCTGTAATTTATTATAAAAATTAATGCTTTATTCTTTTTAATTTTATTGTTAACTAACAGTTGGGCTGACATGTTCGTAGGCTGACACATAAATGGCGCTACTAGTATTAAATCCATATAATTTTTAGTTAGCTCTGAACCCTTCAAACAGACACGTGTATATATTTGACAGCTGTAGCACTATTAGTATGTGAGTTATTGCATTTTTAGAGAAGCAACTTTTGTTAGTTTGAAAAAAAATGGATAAAAAGGAATTTCGTGTGTTAATAAAGCATTGAAGTAAAAATAATATAAATAAAAATACTATTGAAGCCAAGGCTTGGCTTGATAAACATTATTCGAACTTTGCAACCGAAAAATCAACAGTAGAGAAGCGGTTTGCTAAATTTTAACGAGGCGAAATGAGCACCGAGGACGATGCACGCAGTGGACGCCCCAAAAAGATTGTTACCGACGAACCTTAAAAATAACTTCAATCTTAATCTTAATAAACCCGAATTTTTGCGTCGATATGTGACAATGGATGAAACGTGGCTCCATCATTTCACACCGGAGTCAATCGACAGTCAGCCGAGTGGACTGCACGTGATGAACCGACTCCAAAGCATGGAAAGACGCAAAAATCTGCTGGCAAGGTTATGGCATCAATATTTTGGGATACTCATGGTATAATATTCATTGACTATCTTAAAGGGAAAAACCATAAACAGCGACTATTGCGTAGCGTTATTGGAGCATTTGAAAGACGAAATTGCGGAAAAACGGCCTCATTTGAAGAAGAAGAAAATGCTGTTTCATCAAGACAATGCACCGTGTCACAAATCAATGGAAACGATGGCAAAATTGTGTCGATTCCTTCGAATTGCTTCCGCATCTATCGTATTCTCCAGGTCTGGCCCCCAGCGACTTTTTCTTGTTCTCAGACCTCAAGAGAATGCTCGCTGGACAGAAATTTACGCCGATGAAGAGGTAATCGCCGAAACTGAAGCCTATTTTGAGGCTAAAGACAAAAACTTTACTTTAAAAATGGTATCGAAAAATTGTATGACCACTATAATCGTTGTATCGCCCTCGAAGGCAACTATATTGAATAATAAAATCAAATTATATAAAAAAAAAAAAGAATTTTTCTATTCTAGCCTACGGACTTTTTAGCCTACCTAATACGTTTCTTATGAATTACTGCATTTTAAAATGCTAATTTTTTGCCATCTAAAAATATTTTTTTCTATATTTATAAATACTAAATAAATTTAAAAATAACTTTTCTTTACTGATAATTTCAAATTTCAGCATATTTATTTCCACCAGAATTATCCTTTCAATTTTTATTAAAAACGGATAGTAAGAAATTACACTGAATAAATAATTTCAAAACATTTTAATGATGTACAATTATGATTTTTGATGATTACGAGAATCATAAGAATGTAACTTTTTGCAAAAAAATTATATTTAATTAATAATTTCTAATATTTAATAAAATATCGAAGATCTTTTAGAAAATACTTCTTAAAAATAATAAATTAAATATATTTCTTCTTTCTTCTTATTTTTTAAGTACTAATTGCATTCATATATATTCTAACAGATTTTTCTTGACTTCCTGCAGACGATATAAAGATTTACAAACATTTTTCTTTAAATTAATCTACAAACATATCAATGTGACTGCAGTTTTAATATCACAAACTCTAAAGACGCTGCAAATTAATCATCATGCTCCACTAGACATTTTAAATAATTAAAATTTCTAGAAGAACTTCAAGACATGGAGAAGATTTTTCTCCATCTTATTGCTTATTTCATTTCTTTAAATGTATTAAAATGAATTCCTCTGAATGCATACCAACTAATAAGTTTGGTTGTCTGCATGCTACGATATTACGATTTATTGAAAGACTTCTAATGATCTATTTTATCGAGAATGGGGTGATTTAATCTAAGTTTTAGGAATTTCAATCTTTAGCAGCCATAGATATAAATAGATACCATAAATGCAAGCAATATGTGAATGAAAATGCTTAGAAGAACTGACAATGATATGATTTTAAATTGCATCCACTGAAAATGTGATTTGTTTTTGTATCCATGACAACATAGAATTTTTTGTGAAATAATTTTAGTAAATTTTAAAAGGATTCCATTTGAGTGAAGATTTTCTGAAAATAAGTTAATTTTATCCTCAGAATTTACCATCTCTTTGTTAATTTGGCAAACAATTTGAGCTAGTCTTTGTGTGAAAGAAATGGTTACCAATTTGAATTAACAGAATAAGAATTTTATGGGTTTTTAATTTAATTTTTTTCGTCGTAGATATATGCAAGATAACTTAAAATTCCTTTTTATAGAACAAATGACTGGCATATTTAAATACCAAATCTGAATCCTGTTCAATTTTATTAATACTGAGTTTAACAGTATTTTAAGAACATTGTAAACGAGTCTTTCTATGAAAGAAATGGTTACTACATTTAATCATCAGAATAATTATTTTGGGCCTTTTAGAATTTATTTTTTTTCGTTTCGTTCTATGTATTTGCAGTGGAACTATGAATAAATTACTGACATTTAATTAATCATTCAAGCATTCATAATCATCAAATCTGAATCCTGTTCACTTTTATTAATATTGAATTTAATGTGGAGATGTTTACTGGATTTCTTTTAATGCATGTTCTCTTACTCATTTTTTTAATTGCATCAAGAAAAAAAAATTGAAAATATTTTATGAATTTCAATTTATCATTTATAAACACATTTATCACTTATTTTATCCACGAAACTTGAATTAATGTTAATCAATGATTCCATTAACTTTCATAAATATAATTAATTGTTCTTTTAACAATTTACGAACATTGTGAGGACATATATTTATGGTAAGCGATGGTTCAATTACTTTCAAAAATGTAATTGATCTTTAAGCAGTATTTTAAGAACATTGTAAACGAGCCTTTGTATGAAAGAAATGATTACTTCATTTAATTACCCGAATGATAATTTTGGGCCTTTTTAAATTTAATTTCTTTTTCATTCTATGTATATGCAGGTGAACTATGAATAAATGACTGACATTTAAATATCATTCAATTATTCATAATTATCAAATCTGAATCATATTAAATTTTATTAACCCTCAGTTTAATGAGGAGATGTTTAATGTATTTTCTTAATGTATGTACTCATACTCATTTTTTAATTACTTTAAGAAAAAAAAATTAAAAATCCTTGATGGATTTCAATTTATCATATATAAACACATTTATCACTTATTTTATCCACGAAACTTGAATATATAATGTTAATCAATGATTCCATTAACTTTCATATATATAATTAATTGTTCTTTTAACAGGAATTTACGAACATTGTGAGGACATTTGAAAAACAATTAAAAAAAAATACAAAGCACTCCACTACTTATCAATTTACAAACTCTCTTTTTCGTAATTTATGCAATAAGTTGAAACATAAATAAAATAACGTATTTAATATTTAAAAATTTTTCTTGTTAATTCAATTGGCAATAGATCAAAAGTAATTTTAATTTATTTTCAAATTTTCATCACTTGTCTTGCAACGTAATTAAACATGTTAAAGGGCATTCACCGACGTAATTTCATACAAGTGTGTCAAGAAAGAGGTAGAGCCTTACAAATCGTTAATCTTACCTAGTCTTGTGCTGGTAAGATTAACGATTAGAAAGTTATTGAACGATTAGATGTTAATTATGATTCTTAAGAATTGTTCTCTTCAGCAAACAAGAACAGATGTAAGAGGTTACAGCGTGAAAATGCATTCTGTAAAAGCGCAGCTACAAAATTTTATAACATAACTGGAAAATAACATAACATAATAAAATTTCATAAACATAACTGAAAAATCAAAATTGAAAGAATAAACTATTTACTTTCAGAATGAACGACAGTTCAAAATAAAAAACAACTCAACTATGTTAATCATTAGTCTTAGCAAACATATTTCGTATAATTGTGAGTTGATGGAATACCATCAGCACTTAGTGATCTCTACCTCCTTTCTTGATAAAACACTTGTATAAATTACACCGATGAATGCATCGCGTTGCAAGACAACTGAAGAAAATTTGAAGAGTGTCCGATTTTGAAGTTTTTTTTTTTATTTCCAATGGCATGTCTGCAGGGCAACATATATCATTAAAAGAAATACAAAGAACAAGATACAATCAAATGACATCAGTTATTCCATCAAATTAAGTCTGACAATCCAATAATGATTCCATAACGAAACTGGAGGCAGCGCAGAACAGGAAGCAAGGTGAGACATATTCATTTCTTTCTGGTTATCACACAGGAGACAGAGATAATTAGGAGTCGGTTTAATTAAATGAAGGTGCTTGCGTAGAAAATCGTGACCACAGAAAAACCGTACTTGCACTAATTTAAATTTAATTAAAAATCTCGATGGATGCTTGTCCTGTGGTAAACATTTACTGGAAACGTATTTGTGGACTGGAAGGTGTTTGCGAAGCCAATCTTTATCACAGAAAAGCCGTAGCAATGCCATCTTTTAATGGAACAAACCACCTCCGTTCCACTGCAGAACTTTCCAAAACTCACACTGAGAGCCAAACTAAAGCCAATCTGTTTGTAGATCATCTTGCCGTATCAGACGTTGCCCGGAGTGCATCACCAGGAGATAGATCTACGTTGCACACGTACGTTTTTGAAGTAGTAGCAATACAATTATTAATTAGAATCTAGAAAACCACTGAGAGAAGTGAACAAAAGAAATGAATTACTTCATGACAATAATGGAAGAGAATAGTTTTTGAAACAGTTGGCATCCAGATTGAAATCTGTTGTGGTAAAATTATTATATTTAGCTTGAGTTAGGGAAGTCAGAATAATTAAATGGATTCACTTTGCACATTCCACATTCCAGCAGGGGTATTCTTGAAATTATGATTATTGGAGTTTGCCCTAGGATATTTAGGACATCCTGTCCAAGAGGTAATGTGGCCAACACTATCACAATTTATGCAACTATGGTTTTCAATTATAATTTAGATCAGCATATTTCATGTCAAGTTTCAAAACATATATGTTTAATTAACGTAGATAATTTCAAATAAAATTTTTGATGAAGAAATTTTCTCGCGCTGCGCGAGAACATTAATGTATTGTAAACAATGACTTATTTTTCTTACCACTCATTTTTTTTTTTTGGTTGTTATGAAGTTCATACCAGAACATGGTCTGGTTCATACATGATGATATGTGCAAAGTTTCAATGAATATAAAAATTAAATTGATATCTGAATTTTAATCCGTATTCTTAAACTAGTTGTCATAAGTTATTTTTGCTAACGCTTAAAAATAGTGTGTAAAAAGTTTTATTTTCTTACTACTTATTTCTTCTGGTAGCTTTGGTGCTCATACCAGAACAACGTCTCGTTCCTATATGATAATATTTGAAAAGTTGCAATGAATATCAAAATTAAATTTATATCCTTATTTCTAGAGTAGATGTAATAAATTCTTATAGCTAAAACTTAAAAATAAGTGTCACGGATTTTTATTTTTAGGAAGTTTTTATTTTTCTCATTACTTATTTCTGGACGCCTTGGAGCTCATACCAAAACAACGTCTGGTTGATACAGGATACTATTTACAACGTTGCAATGAATATCAAGAAGTAAATTAAATTTCTATCTGAATTTTAATCTTTATTCCTAGACTAATTCTCATAAGATATTTTAGCTAACGCTTAAGAATAAGTGTTATGGATAAAAGTTTTATGTACAATTGTATTTAATTTTTATTCAATTTGCATGCATGTTCTAAGAAAATGCTAAAAATACGATATTACAGTTACATTGTATTTCTAACTTGTATAGAAATTTTTATAATTCCGATATCATTACAACTTTTAGTTTCTCTACGAGATGACACAACAATAATCGAGATGAGCTTAACAAAAACGTATACTGATCACAGCACTTGTTCTTACCACAAACTTTTCAGTTGATTATTGGCACTCCATTTCCACCAGGCTGTTTGCGCAAGTTTCAGATATTAAATTTTTCCCAAACCAGAATTTCTCTCTTCCAGCCCGACAGTGTGAGCTGCATAAACTGTTCGTCATTATCGGATGGAAAGAAGACCCTTTGGGCATCACAGGACGTTCTATTTTGGGGCTTGTCCTGGAGTGTAATTAGCTCGTTAAGAGTCGACTAAAAGAATTAGGACACCCCTCAAGGAATACAGTCAGTATCTGCTGCAGTCAACACGATCGAACTACTTATGCAACAACTTGTATCTTTCGAATTCTTTCGTGTTCTTTCGAAGAGGAAAGAGGTTTTCGATAAACAGGACCTACCAATGATATGATAAATGACATCTCTTTTTATTTACTGTGTAATCTAGAATTGTAGCAAATTGCTGAATAAAAGTACTTGTACTAATTTAAATTGATTTAAAAAATCGGTGAATCCTTGCGTAAACAATGACTGAAACGTATTTGTGGACTGATGCCAGTTTAAACTAACAAATTAAAACGACCCAGGTTAAAGAAAAACGATTTAAAATTAGTTTTCAAAGAATTTGAAGGACAAACTATTACTTCATAATGAAATAAATAAAACAATTTAAATTTTAAACAAATGTAGTTGCATAATGTATGAAAATGAGTTGTGACATTTTTTCAAGAATTTGAAATTGCTTTTCAAGTATTAACAGAGAGAGAAAAAATTACTTCACAATGAAAGAAATAAATGAATTTAATTTACAATTGCCTGTAGTTGTTTTATGTGTGAAAGTTGTTATGACAGTTTTTAAGAAAACGAATTATTTAATTATTTAACACTTACTCCTTTTGGCGGAACTAATTATAGAGTACCATCACAAATGACTTGAATTTGCTCAAATAATTATAAAATGCTAATTTCCATTGTGAAAATTTAAAAACAAAACTTGAAAGTGACTTCATGAATATAAACTCTATGTAAAAGAACTACTATTTTTTAGTTAATTATTTAAAAAATTAATGTTTTAATTAATTTCATTCAAGTGTTTTTTCTAATAGTTCTAGTTGATTGTTATAAAATTTGATATGAGTATAGGTTGGTATAATATTAAAAAATGTCACAAAACATTCATCATATTCACGCAATAGACTCATAAGAGGATTCACTAATTCAAAGAATTTAATATTGAGAAAAATTAATTAAGAAGGGATTTGGTCACCTTATATTTTATAGCTCTGGCCACGAGAATTTCATACTAAAAACTAAGCAGTGTATGACACTTGTGAAAGTCAACCCCTTCAAAGTCACCAAATCATGCCCCGTACTCGTAAACTGCAGTTCCGAGTAGTTTATGAGTACATGTCAAAACTGCTTGAAACAGCAATTTAAGATTACGTGAAAACTGCTTAGAAAAACAGCTAATGAGTACACGTAGAAATCTGTTTTTAGGGTCTAAATGGCTTTGAAAATCTAGGATGAGTTGCAGTTTTCATTAACTTTCATTTTTTTCGTGTGTCATAGATAAAATATTTAAGTAGAAAAATTTCTGACCAGTTGGAGTTCATACCAGAACAACGTCTAGTTTTGTACATGATAATATTTGCAATGTTTCAATGAATATCAAAACTAAATTTATATCTGAATTTTAATCATTATTTCTAGACGTCATGTATTCTTTTAATCGAGGTTTAAAAATAAGTGTTAAAAATAAAAGTTTTATATGCAAGTCATTAATTAAATATTTAATTCTTATTTGATATGCCTTGCATGCTGGAAAATATACTAAAAAACTTTTAATACATTTCTAGATACATTTTTAATACGATTTCTAGAGTTGCATTGTAGTTTTAACTTGTATAGAAATTGTAATATTTCCGACATCAGTACATCTTTTAGTCTCTCTAGGAGATGCACATCAATAACCGAGATGAGCTTAACAAAAATGTATATTGTTCCCAGCACTGATATTACCACTAACTTTTCAGTTGATTATTGGCACTCTTATTTCCGCAGGTTGTTTCCTCAAGTTTCAGATATTAAATTTTCCCCAAACCAGAGTTCTCTCTTCCAGCATGGCGGTGGGAGTTGCATAAACTGTTCGCCATTATTGGATGGAAAGAAGACCCTTTGGGCATCACAGAGAGGTTCTATTCTGAGGCTTGTCTTGGAGGTGTAATTATCTCGTTAGGAGTCGGCTAAAAAGAATCGGGACACCCCTCGAATGAATACAGTCAACATCTGCTTCAGTCAACACGATCGAACTATTTTTGCAACAACTGGTGTCTTCCAAATTCTTTCGTCTTCTTTCGAAGAAGAAAAAAGATTCTCAATAAACAGAACTACCAATAATACGATAGATGATGTCTTCTTTTATTTACTGGCTATTCTAGAATTTGAGCAAACTGCTGAATAAAAGTACTTGTACTAACTCAAATTGATTTAAAAAAAAAATCGATGTCATCTTGTTCTGCGTTAAACATTTTCTGGAAACGTATTTGTGGACTGATGCCAGTTTAAAAATTAAAACGATTCGAGTTAAACAAAACGATTTAAAATTTGTTTGCCGAGAGTTTAAAAACTTTCAAAATAATTACTTAATAATTATAAAATAAATTAAGTAATTTAATTTATAAACAAATGCAGTTGTATCATAATGTATGAAAAGGAGTTATGACATTTTTTTAAGAAATTGAACTTACTTTTCCAAGTATTTACAAACAGCAAAGAAATTAATTCACAATGACAGCAAAAAGAAATTTAATTAATTAAAGCTTGTAATGGATTATGACAATTTTTAAGAAAATAATTTACTTACTAATACTAATTTTACACTTACTAGTTTTTGCGGAATTAATTTTAAAAGCATCCTTCCAACTGAATTGAGTTTACACATATAATTATAAAACGTTTATTCAAATTGTAAAAAAAAATATATGAAAATGCAATTATGAAAACAGAGTCCATGTAAAAGGATTGCTGTTTTTAATTATTTAATTTTAAAACGTATAAAGAATAATCATATGTATTTCTAACAGCTCTAATTGATTCGTATAAAATTTTATATGAGTATAGGTAGATAAATAGAAAAAAAAATGTCAACATTAATCTGACTCCGCATTAGACTCATAAGAGGATTTTCTAATACAAACTTAAAATATTGAGAAAAATTAATTAATAAGGGATTTGGTCACCTTTATAATTATATAGCTCTGGGCCACGTGAATTTCTGCTACAAACCAAGCAGTTTATGACACTTGTGAAAATCAGCCCCATCAAAGTACCCAAATCAGCCCCTTAGTCATAAACTGCGGTTTCGAGCAGTTTTATGAGTACACGTCGAAACTCCTTGGAACAGCAGTTTAACAGTACGTGAAAACTGCTTGGAACAACAGTTAATGAGTACACCTAGAAATCTGTTTTAAGGTCTGAATAGTTTGGAAGTCTAGGATGAGTTACAGTTTTCATATAACGTTAATGTTTTTCAGGCATCGTAGATAAAAATATTAAGTACAAAAATTTCGGAGATTTCATACCAGAACAACGCCCAGTTCGTACATGATAATATTTGCAATGTTTCAATGTATATCAAAACTAAATTTGTACCTGAATTTTAATCGTTATTTCTAGACGTCATATATTCTTTTAGTCAACGCTTAAAAATAAGTGTTATATACAAATTATAACTTAAATATTTAATTTTTATTAAATTGCTTGTCTGTTTGAAGAATATACTAAAAAAAACGGTTGTTAGAGTAATATTGTAATAATAACTCTATCATAGTAATTTTAATAACTCCGGCATCATTACAACTTTTAGTTTCTCTAGGGGATGACACAGCAATATCCAAGATGAGCTTAACAAAAACCTATATTGATCACAGCACTTCATCTCCCCACAAACGTTTCAGTTGATTACTGGCACCCTGTTTCCACAGGCTGTTTAAGGAAGTTTCAGATATTAAATTTTTCCCAAACCAGAGTTCTCTCTTCCAGCATGGCGGTGGGAGTCGCATAAACTGTTCGCCATTATTGGAGGGAAAGAAGACCCTTGGGAATCACAGGACGTTCTATTTCGAGGCTTGTCCTTGAGGTGTAATTAGCTCGTTAGGAGTCGACTAAAAGAACTGGGACACCCCTCGAAGGAATACAGTCAACACGATCGAACTATTTATGCAACAACTGGTGTCTTCCAAAGTCTTTCGTGTTCTTTCGAAGAAGAAAAAGATTCTCAATAAACAGGTACTACCAGTAATACGATAAATGAGATCTTTTTTATTTGCTATGTAATCTAGATTTTGAGCAAACTGTTGGGTAAAAGCACTAATTTTAAATTAATTTAAAAACTCAACGAATCCTTTGGCTGTGTTAAACATTTACTAGAAACGTATTTGTGGACTGATGCCAGTTTAAAGAAACAAATTAAAAAGATCCAAGTTAAAGAAAAACGATATAAAATCAGTTTTCAAAGAATTTAAATAAAAGCAAAATAAATGCTGTATAATAAAAATAAATAAGGGAATTTAATTTATAAGCAAATGTAGTTGTTTAATGTATGAAAATGGATTATGACAGTTTTCAAGAAAACATTTTTTAATTATATAACACTTACTTTTTTTTTTTTGCGTAACTAATTATACAGCACCATTACAAATGACTTGATTTTGAACAAAAATATATTATTAGCCTTTATTATTTAAAAATAATAAGGCTAATTTCAATTGTGAAAATTTTTAAAAAACCATTTGAAAGCGTCTTCATGAATAGAAACTCTAAGTAAAAGGATTACTATTTTTAATTAATTATTTAAAAATTAATTTGTTAATTAATTTCATTCAAAAGTTTTTCTAATAGTTCTAGTTGATTATGGAATTTAATATAAATATATGTTGATATAATATAAAATATAGTCACAAAATTTTTATGATACACACACGTTAGGCTCATCAGAGGATTCTCTAATAAAAGTTTAAAATAATAGATCAAAAATTAGTTAATAAGGGGACCTTTGTAATTATACATTTTTCTCAAAGTGAATTTATACTACAAAAAAAGCAGTTTATGATACTTGTGGAATTCAGCCCCATCAAAATCCCCAAATCAGCCCCTGTAGTCTGAAACTGCATTTCCAAGCAGTTTATGAGTACTGCTTGAAACAGCTTGGAACAGCAGTTTATGAGTACAAGTAGAAATTTATTTTAGAGTCTGAATGGTTATGGAAGTATAGGACGAGTTACAGTTTTCATGTAACTTCCATGTTTTTCATGTACCTTAAATAAAAATTTCGGACTAGCTTTAATACATTCCAGAACAACATCATAATGCATGATAATATTTGAAAAGTTTCAATGAATATCAAAATAAATTCATATCTGAATTTTATTCCTTATTCCTAGACGTTATTTAGTCCACGCTTAAAAATATGTGTCATAGATAAAATTTGTTACGTTCAAAAATTTCAGATCAGTTGAAGTTCATATCAGAACAACTGTTGACTTGTACATGATAATATTTGCAATATTTCAATAATTAACTATATTAAATTTATATCTAAAAATTCCTTATTCTTAGACTAGTTGTCATGAGTTCTTTTAGCTACCGCTTAAAAATGTGTCGTGGATAAAACGTTTATATACAAATTATAAGTTAAATATTTAATTTGTATTAGATTTGCAGATGCATGCTAAAAGACAATATGCTAAAAAAATTCGATTGTTAGATTTATATTGTTCTTTGACTTATATAGAAATCTGAATAACACCGACATCATTACAACTTTTAATTTCTCTAGGGGATGGCAAAGCAATAACTGAGATGAGATTAACAAAAATGTATACTGATCATCACACTTCATCTCACCACAAACTTTTCAGTTGATTATTAGCACCCTATTTCACAGGCTGTTTCCGCAAGTTTCAGATATTAATTTTTTCCCAAACCCAGAACTTCTCTCTTCCAGCACGACAGTGTGATCTGCATAAACCGTTTGCCATTATTGGATGGAAAGAAGACCCTTTGGGCATCGCAGGACGTTCTATTTTCAGGCTTGTCCTAGAGGTGTAATTAGCTCGTTAGGAGTCGACTAAAAGAATTGGGACACCCCTCGAAGGAATACAGTCAACACGATCGAACTATTTATGCAACAACTGGTGTCTTCCAAATTCTTTCGTGTTCTTTCGAAGGAGAAAAAAGATTTTCAATAAACAGCAACTACCTAATAATACGATAAATGATATCTCTTTTTATTTACTGTGTATTCTAGAATTTGAGCAAACTACTGAATAAATGTACTTGTACTAATTTAAATTGATTTTCGAAAAATCCTTGTTTGTGTTAAACATTTACTGGAAACGTATTTGTGGACGGATGCAAGTTTAAAGTGACAAATTAAAACGACCCATGTTAACGAAAACGATTTAAAATTAGTTTTCAAAGAATTTAGAAAAAGAACAAAACACTTACTTCATAATGAATTAAATAAATTAATGTTATTTATAAAAAAAATTAGTTATACTATGTGTGAAAAGGAATTATGTTTTTTTAAGAATTTCAAATTACTTTTCCAAGTATTAACAAAAAAACAGGAAATTACTTCACAGTGACAGAAATAAAGAAATTTAATTTATAAAATTCTGCAGTTGTTTTATGTGTGAAATGCGACTATGACAGTTTTTAACTATTTAACACTTATTCCGTTTGGCAGAACTAATTATAAAGCTCAATCACAAATGACTTGAATTTGTGCAAATAATTATAAAATGCTAATTTCAATTGTGAAGATTACAAAAAAAAAAAAAAAACTTTAAAGTGTCTTCATGAATGGAAACCCCATGTTTAAGGATTACATTTTTAATTATTTATTTTAAAATTAATGTGTTAATTAATTTAATTCAAATGTTTTTGCAATAGTTCTGGTTGATTGTTATAAAATTTGATATGAACATAGGTTGATATAATATAAAAAATAGTCACAAAATACTTACGATACACACGCTTTAGTTTCTAAAGAAAGATGTTTAATACAAAATTTAAAAATATTGAGTAAAAAATTAAGGTAAAAAGGAATTTGGTCATCTTTATAATTATACAGCTCTCGCAAAAGGAATTTACACTAGAAAGCAAGCAGTTAATGACACTTGTGAAAATCAGCCGCATCAACGTCCCTAAATCAGTTCCAGTTATCATAAACTGCGGTTCCGAATGGTTTATTAGTACACGTCGAAACTGCTTGGAACAGCAGTTTAAGAGTACGTGAAAACTGCTTGGAACAACTGTTAATCAGTACTCGTAGAAATCCTTTTTAGTGTCTGAATGGTTTTGGAAGTCTAGGTTTTCATATAACTTTTATGTTTTTCATATATAATAAATACAAATATTAAGTACAAAAAATCGGACCGGGTGTAGATCATACCAGAACAACATCTAGTTCGTACATGATAATATTTTGCAATGTTTCAATGAATATCAAAACTAAATTTATATTTGATTTTTAATCCTTATTCAGAGACGCCATATATTCTTTTTAATCAACGTTTAAAAATAAGTGTTATGGATAAAACGTTTTATGTTCAGATTATAAACTAAACAACTAATTTTTATTAGATTAGCCCACGCTTACTCTGAGAATATGCTAAAAACATACGAATTTTTGAGTTACATTGTAATTCTAATTTGTATAGAAATTTTCATAACTCCGACATCATTACAACATTCAGTCTCGCAAGGAGGTTACACAGCAATAACCGGGATGAGCTTAAAAACACAGACACTGATCATCGCACTTCATCTTACCACAAACTTTTCAGTTGATTATTGGCACCCAATTTCCACAGGCTGTTTCCGCAAGTTTCTGATATAAAATTTTCTTAAGCCAGAACTTCCCTCATCCAGCACGACAGTGTGAGCTGCATAAACTGTTCGCCATTATAGGATGGAAAGAAGTCCCTTTGGGCATCACAGGACGTTCTATTTTGAGGCTTGTCCTAGAGGTGTAATTAGCTCGTTAGAGTCGACTAAAAGAATTGGGACAGCCCTCGAAGGAATACAGTCAACACGATCGAACTATTTATGCAACAACTGGTGTCTTCCAAAGTCTTTCGTGTTCTTTCGAAGAGGAAAAAGAGTTTCAATAAACAGGAACTACCAATAATACGATAAATTATTTTTTTAAATTTACTGTTTATTCTAGTATTGAAGCAAACTGATGAATAAAGTTACTTGTACTAATTTAAATAGATTTAAAAAAAATCGATGAATCCTTGTCCTGATTTAAACATTTACTGGAAACGTATTTGTTGACTGATGCCAGCTTAAAGTAACAAATTAAAATGACCCAAGTTAAAAAATGATTTAAAATAAGTTTTCCAAGAGTTTGAAAACCGTAAAACAATTACTTCATAATGAATTAAATAAAGGAATTTTATTTATAAACAAATGTAGTGGCATAATGTATGAAAAGGAATTGTGACATTTTTTAAGAATTTAAAATTACTTTTCCAAGTACTAACAAAGAACAAAGAAATTGCTTCACAATGACAGAAATAAAGGAATTTAATTTATTAAAGCCTTTAGTTGTTTTATGTGTGAAAGGGGATTATAACAGTTTATAAGAAAACGGTTTATTTAATTATTTAACGCTTACTCTTTTTTGCGGTACTAATTATATAACACCATCACAAATGACATTTTATGTAGTTCTACTGAACTTTATGGAGTGTTACGAAACACATCATAAAATTTCCGTGGTATGTTAGCGAATAAAGTATGGGAATTACCATGCACGTGAGGTCTATTTCTTTACGTGCACCTGAAATGAAAAATTATATGAAATTTTGTATTGTTATTGATGTTGTTGATCGAATTTTTAATTATAGTATTGATGAACAAAAACTTTTCATTAAACTGGCTATAATAGTCGTGGCTTTTTATTGTAAAATGTAGGAATTTAAAAGAAGGCAAAAAAAAGAAAATTGCCTACTTTACCTTCTTTTTAAAAATTCGATACATAAATGTCAAACATATAAATAGAAATTTAAAAAAATTAAATCGAAAACCTAATACCCGATGGTAATATTAAAAGATGAAAAGAAAAAAATTAATTAAAAATTGAATTTAAAAAATAGAAACTTATAAAATAGAAAAATTACAAATATTATTCGCTAAGAATTTTATCTTATCATAACTAAAGGAAGAAAAACAAAATTATAAAGGTATTTAAGACGTAAGTTGGAAATAAAGAAGATGTTGTATTATTGCTGTTGTTGTATTGTTGCTGATAAAATTTGTAGAAATATTGTTGATAAGAGAAAATTTTCATTAAACTGATTAGAATAGTGGTGGCTGTTCATGGTATAATGTAGGCATTCAAAAGAAAACAAAATAAAAAAACATTTTACATACTGACCGTAAGCTAGCAAAAACTAAAAAGAAATTTCCTAAAGAAATCCATTTGAAATAAGTTCTTTGTTTCATAGCGTGTTTTCTTTCGATCATGCTGGTAGTCTCTATCAAAATCATCGATATGAAAAATAAGGGGAGCTGTCAACGTCACGTGATCGATGGGAGCCAACAGAAATACCTCGATATGTTGAGCAAACATGGGTCAGAAATGGGAAAAATAAGAGAAACAAGTTTGCTTAAGATAAAAAAAAAAAAAAATTTATGAAAGTATCTTGACTTCCGTCATACGATTTCAGAATAAAAGTATTTAATCTAAACAGTTAATATTTTTAGCAGATTCCTGAAATATAAATGGCTATTTTAGTTTATTTCAATCAACTAATCGATAGTACTAACTAATCGATTATGTTCGAATAAAAAATATATAGTAAAACTCTATAAGATAAGTTAAAAATTGTTAATATTCTGGTAAATTGAAATTTGAAATTAAAAAATTTCTGCTTTCACTTCATATTGAAATAGTGAAAACTGAAATTGCTTTCTCACCAACTCAATACAAATTTTAATTATTTTTAAAAATATTAAGTATTTCCTGATGCAGATCTGATTGTTTGATAGTTACTATTCATTTTCTAATAATTAAAAGACTTTTTTTTTTTGAATATTTTTTTCTTCTAATGCAGCTGGCAAATACACCGTGATCTTCGCCATAAGGGCTGCACCGATGTTACTCACTTTTGCATTACCCAGGGGCGCGTGTAACTTGATGGTAAGCCACAGACGCGGAGTAACAATGCCCCGCAGCGCTCTACGATCCTATTAGGACCAGGACCTACGGCATAAAGTGGATTCGAACCACTACAAACACCCATGGTAAAGCCGGGATTTGAACCCGATACCTGTGGTACCGAATGCCAGAGTTTTTTTTAATATAGTTCCTCTTATTTTTACTACAGTATATGATAATGTTCCATGTTCCTTAAAAATCTATGTCATGGCTCTTGCAAGGCATTTTATATTTTTCAAAGAAAGAACCTGTACCTGCTAAGCTTTATATAACATCTTAAAGTAACTGCTGATAAAAAATTATTATAGAGGGTGATATAAAGGCATATAGAATTTGGTTATTTTGTCTTGATCGATGCACTTTTACTAGATGTCGATTTTTTTTGCAGACATTTTTTTTTACTAATTAACGACTATAAACTTATACAGCAGCAGTTATGGATTATTGTATTTAATGTAATTACCATAAATAATTACCTCAAGCAGAAAAACGTTTCAATTTAATATTATTTTTCACATCAAGGAAACTTTTCTACTTAATATAATGCGAACATTATCAAATTATAATGCCTACCAAATTGCAAAATAGATACCGTTGGTATTTTATGAATATTATTGTGGCGCCAACTGCGTGATAGGTTCGTTTGTGGAAACCCGGGTTTCTTATATTGCTTGCAAATCACTTCGTGGCACCAAATGAGCGACAAGTCACCTCCATGTCATAACGCCTATTGTATTGTTTGCAAATCATTTTACTTACAGGTGCAATCTACTTGGCGGACTTTGGCGAAAATAATTTTTGACGCCAAATCACAATGGTCCCTGTTCTACTATTTTACGATAATGCTACAAAGTCTTTAATGAAAGTTTAGAGAATTCTGCTGATGAAATTAAAAAAAAAGTCTTCTGTGTTGAATTTCAAATTTATAAGAAAACAATGCTAAGAAATCCTACTAGCAGAAGAAAGAAATCCTATTTGCGGCAACAAGAAATGCTACCGGACTTACTTTTATTTCTCTCATAATTTTTGTGATGTCTACTGAAGATTATTCTTCTTATTTATTTTTATTTTTAGCACACTTCTAATACTTATCTAGCAGATTTATTTGATATCAGACATCAATACACTTGTCAAAGGATACTCAAGCTCCTTGTGAGCCATGTATCTACATAAAAAGGATAAAAATCTGTACCTTAAGCATGATTTAACATTCTTAATCTCCAGGAGTCTCTTTATTTCTGAACGGTGGTGATCACAACTGATGCTACTAATGGATCCTATTGTTCATTCTCTTGCAGTCTAGCCTGTGAGAAATACAACTTGGGCATTTATTTGACACAGGGTGTTCATAGCATACTCAAGCTCCTATTTAGCCATGTATGTACATGAAAAGGATAAATTTTTATATCTTGAATATGATTTAACAGTCTCAATCTCACCAAATCGCTTTGTTTCTGAAAGCTGGTGACCTCAACTCAAGGCACTAATGAATTCGAATTTTCATACTCTTACAATATATCCTGTGAGAAATACAACATGGGGATTTATTTGACACATGATATTCAAGCTCCTTTGAGCCATGCATCTACACGAAAGGGTAAATATCTATATATCTTAAACATGATTTAACAATCTCAATCTCCCCGAATCTTTTGTTTGTGAAAGATGGTAAGTACAACTCATGTCACTAATGGATTAGAATCTTCGTTCTCTTGCAATCTAGACTATGGGAAATACAACTTGGTCATTTATTTGACAACTTTTAATTATTAGAAAGATAGTTTTCAGACGTTGGGAGAAAATAATAATTATATACTGAATTATTTATTATTTGCAGAATATTCTACCAATATATATATATATATATATATATATATTTATTTATACTTAATATATATATATAAGTTTATATACTTATATTATCATTTATATGTATTCAGGCAAAGCAAAATTTCAGCGACTCGTACTGAATTTTCAAAATGTATTATTAATGTAAATGCATCTATAAAACAAATATCTTCTTCTATTATGTTTAATATTTTTATAAATTCCAGCATTTTATTTTTTAAAATGTCATAGGGCCTCTTTCTTCATACAAATACTTCTGCATTGAAAATTTTCTTATATTAGAGAAAGTCTCATCTCCAACTAGTTCAAGTCATAGTTTCACTAGTTTCTATATTGAGTAATATTATCACAACAGCGCAATCTCCTCTCTTGGGTAAGTGCACATGAAACGCGATTTAAATTGTCAAAGTTCTTGGCTTTTGTACGTAGATTTCCAAATAATATAAAAATGACAATTCGCGTTAAGAATGGCTTACATATTTATTGAAATAAGGTTTGTCATTTCTAATCAATGAAATGGAATACTAATCTTCCAGAAATTGTAAAATATATTTGCATTATTTATATTTCTTCAATAGGGATTTTCTAATAAAAATAATCTCTAAAAATGGTAATTTTTATGTATATTATATTTAGTAACGTACATTATTAGTCACGTGTATTATATTTAGGGATGTATATTATTAGTCATGTATTTTATATTTAGGATGTATATTTTTAGTCATGTATATTATATTTAGGATGTATATTATTAGTCTTGCTTTTTATTTAGGATGTATATTTATAATACGGGATGTATATTTAGTAATGTATATTATATTTATTGTATATTATATTTAGTTGTGTATAATATATTTAGTAATGTATATTATATTTAGTGGTGTATATTATATTTAGTAGTTTTATATTTAGCATTATTATTAGTAATGTATCAATATTAATGTAATATTATTAGTAATTGTATATTATTTATGTTGTATATTATCAATATTATTAGTAATTGTATATTATTTATAATGTATTATTAGTAACGTCAATAGGGATTTTCTAATAATAATAATCTCTAAAATGGTAATTTTTATATTTAGTATATAATTATATTTAGTAATGTACATTATTAGTCACGTGTATTATATATTTAGGGATGTATATTATTAGTCATGTATTTTATATTTAGTGATGTATATTCTTAGTCATGTATATTATTAATGTATTTTATATTTAGGATTCACATTAATAATTATATATTTTATATTTAAAGATGTATATTATTAGTCATGCATTTTATTTAGGACGTATATTATTCGTCATGTATTTTATATTTAGGGATGTATTTTATTAGTCATGTATATTATATTAAGTAATGTTTATTAATTTAGTGATGTATATTATATTTAGTAATGTATAATATATTTAGTAATGTATATTATATTTAGTAATGTTTATTATATTTAGTGATGTGTATTTTATTTAGCATTGTATATTATTAGTCATGTATATTATTAATGTATTTTATATTTAGGGATTCACATTAATAATTATATATTTTATATTTAAAGATGTATATTATTAGTCATGCATTTTATTTAGGGACGTATATTATTCGTCATGTATTTTATATTTAGGGATGTATTTTATTAGTCATGTATATTATATTAAGTAATGTTTATTATATTTAGTGATGTATATTATATTTAGTAATGTATAATATATTTAGTAATGTATATTATATTTAGTAATGTTTATTATATTTAGTGATGTGTATTTTATTTAGCATTGTATATTATTAGTCATGTATATTATTAATGTATTTTATATTTAGGGATTCACATTAATAATTATATATTTTATATTTAAAGATGTATATTATTAGTCATGCATTTTATTTAGGGACGTATATTATTCGTCATGTATTTTATATTTAGGGATGTATTTTATTAGTCATGTATATTATATTAAGTAATGTTTATTATATTTAGTGATGTATATTATATTTAGTAATGTATAATATATTTAGTAATGTATATTATATTTAGTAATGTTTATTATATTTAGTGATGTGTATTTTATTTAGCATTGTATATTATTAGTAATGTATATTAATTTAAGCATACTATATTTAGGAAGTGAGTTTTCAATTTCAATTAGAAAATGACACGTTTTCATTTTTAGTTATTCTAAACATTTCCTTACTATTAACTAAATTTTTCAGATTATTTAAAAAAATATTTTATTCTATATTTATTTATATATTATATTTTTTCAATTTTTTTATTTATTTAAAAAAATATTTAAAAATTTTTTATTCTTCTTAGAAATGTATTACAATATGCTATTATATAATACTTCGTATTATGCAATTGCCGGATATAATTCATTTTAACACATGCATAAATACAAAATTTTCATGCACATCCTTTTTAAGTAAATAAATCATCAGAATCTTTTAATTTATAATGATTGATCTATTAATTATTTTGTTGCAATTGTTTTTAGTAGAGTAGAATAATTATAATTTTCTAATAATTTTTTTTTGTAAAAGTCAACCAAGAAAAAGTATTTATTTAAAAAATAATTTTCAAGCTTTTCAATAATGTGTTTGATTATAATATCCAAAACCAAAAGTGCAAATGTAAGATGAGGAAGTGAAAAAAAAAGAAATTAAAAGATAATAAAATATTTAAACCAACATTTTCTCCCTAATAACCTTAAAATATTAATTCTAATCAATTTCTTGTAGGCATAAATTCTCTATTTATGTGAAATTTGCTTTTAAAATAACAGTACGAAAATATAATCAAATACATTATACGCCCAGTTCATTAATGTGAAAAAAATACAATAGTGTGCTTTTCAAGTTTGCATACTTAAAAATTATTATTTAAAAAATAATTATTATGCATTACTTTAAACAGAGATGTATATATTTTATAAAATAATACATTCATAACCATTAAGAAAAGAATATACTTAATTATATCTATGTTCAATATATCTGCTGTGTTAATTATGTATATGTTCAATATATTTGCTGTGTTAATTATGACTATGTACAATATATCCACAGTGTTAATTATGTCTATACGCAATATATATGGTGTTAATTATGCGTATGTGCAATATACCTGCACTGTTAATAATTAGTCGTATAAAATAATATATATATCACTTGATTGTTCTGTATATATAAATATACATATATATTGTTTGTGAATAAAAATCAAAGTGTTCCCCCTGAACCTGTCCTCTTCGTGAAGCCGTTATAGATCTAATATAGGTCGAGGCGTTACACCATAAAAAGCATAGATGCTACACACATGGATTATATGCAAAAGTAAAAGCTTAAGGTAAACAAATCGATGCTTTTTTTGTAATGTAATTGATAAAAAAAAAATATTAACAAAAACAAGTGTTTTACTAACATTAATTCTAACAAAAAAACTTTAAAAAACTGATTGACATTTAAGTTTTTGTAAATACCGTACCCATCCTCAGCATAGATTTTAGATTCAGCACCACTTGGCTAATATTGAATCGAGCTTCCTTTTATAGTTTAACGTACTATCTACTATAAACCAGAAAGTATGATACAAAAAAAATTATATCCTTTATGGATATTTAATTTGATTAAGTCCATTAAATTCCTAAATTATATGTAAATTAATAATTACATTTAAATTCAATGTGGAAACTGCATTTGAAATTTTATGATTTAATTTCAAAAAGTATACATTTGCTTTATGTGTTTCGCTGCGTATATTTCACACAAAAAAGAAAATTAATTTTATCTATACTTTATTAAATATGTACTATATATTTCGCATTGAAATTTTATGTTATAAATTTTAAGCTGAAAAATTTGATTTTCTCTTTCATCAGCGTTATTTTATTTATTTATTTATTCATTTTTTTTTTTGTAAAATTATGGTAAATATTAAGAAATGAAAAATATTTTATTACTTCTAAGAAAATTTATTTGTAATTTAAATTTTGTCCTATTTTTATATTTTCATAATTTATTGAACTATATGAAAATATTAGAACTATATTTTAAGTAATTTATTTCAGCATTTGTTAAATTTATATGAGTAGCTGATTTATTTGTATTGAACTAATAAATTTTTTTTTTCACATTTTTTTAAAGTTTTTTGTTAACTTGAAACAATTATATAAATTTATATGATTCGATTTTTCATAACTTTTTTGTGTACTTTTTCACATATTTTTTATAATTTGTTTTTCACAATGTTAAATATATATAACATATTTTTAACATTGTAACATATATATATATATAACAAATATTTAACATTGTAACATATATATATAACATATATTTAACATTGTAGCTATAGTATATTAACTTTATTTATTTTTTATTAAACTAACTATAAATTAAAAAATTGCTTCAAGTGAATGGGAAGTTTTTAAAAAATATATAAATATTATTTCTTCTTAAAATATTGTTGTTTTCATTTTCAATAATTTAATATTGTAACATGCATATATACATATGTATATATATATATATATATATATATGCAATATATATTTAAGATTGTAAGTTATAATATATTAACTTTATTTTTTTTAACTATAAAAAAAAAAAAATCTACAAAATGGGGAAGTTCTTAAAAATATATAAATATTATTTCTTTTTAAAATATTTTCGTATTTATTTTCAATAATTTAATATTAAATCTAGGCTTATAAACAAAAAGATTTTGTCTTTCTATGCCAATCATTTGTGCTTAGTTAGCAGTATTTCAGTAGAATGCCAACTACAAAAAAACCACATTATCAACACAAAGCCACATTATTCATTTTATTAAAAAAAAAGAAATCTCTAGACGAAAAAGAAATATTCAAGAACAAATAATTAAACAGACGCAACATTTATTAAAAAAAATCTAAATACTAAACCAGAATGGCAGATACAAATGTCTTCCACTCGAGAATTCTCGGAAAAAAAGGAGCTAACGTCAACATGTCACATTTCATCCAGACTCCAAACGGCAAAAGGAATATATTTCCATCAAATCAGGCGAAGGCTGATAATTAAACGAGTCCCAAACTTGTCATCCCCAACGCAAAATCATGTCACCTCTCTCCAAAAGTTCCCCCAATGAATGGTAACGAATTCAATTAGCGACCCTCCCCACCAAATATCGGGGGACATCGAACAACAAGGGCTCAGCTCTCCTCGTTAAGCCTGGGAGAGCAATTCCGGAATTTCCGTTGTTACGCTCCAGGAGCGGAGGACGTCAGCTGAAGATTCCGGAAAACAAATCCTCTTTCCTTCCCGGATCAATGCGTTGTGTTTGGAAGATGATTTTTCTCCCCCCCCCCACCACCCATCCCTTCTTGAAAAAAGCCTCCGATTTCCAGGAAAAACTTACGCAGGCTTCACGGTACAATAGTGGCCAGCCCTTGTCTTCTTGGAAGATTAGACAAAACAGGGACATTTATCTAATAGGGCCACGGC
This sequence comes from Caerostris extrusa, assembly GCA_021605095.1. Taxonomy (NCBI): domain Eukaryota; kingdom Metazoa; phylum Arthropoda; class Arachnida; order Araneae; family Araneidae; genus Caerostris; species Caerostris extrusa. The sequence goes on from BPLR01006438.1 coordinate 45,548, forward strand.
CCTTGTTTATCCTCCCACGCAAAAGAACACATAGGGAGAGGGAGGGGGTGGGATGGCTTCCCTGGAACATAAGACATTCGTATTCTTTTCTCTTTCCTGTATAAATGGTGGGTGACGAATGTTTTCTCTTGCGCAGATTTTATGATAGCATATTCTAACGATTCACAATTACGTTTGTGACATATTTTACGACGAATAGATTTCAGTTGGGATTTTGTATTGCCTTTCTTACGAATATCTATTCCTTTCTCATAGAGCTTGAAGACCGTAGTGGGTTTTTGGTATCAATGATAAATGACGAGTTTTCTTAATAGTAAATAATATCATAGCGTTAATGCATATTTGGGATAGCGGAATAGATTTTATTTGGTTTTTTGTGTTGCCATTCGTATAAATATCCGTTTGTTTTTCATAGAGCTTGTATCTTTCGATATGAATGGTGAATGATGAGTTTCTTCTTTATAAATACTGCTTTTTTCTATTTGTATGCTGAAGACTATTATCTTTAATTTATTTCTTTTTTTTTTTTTTTTTTTTTTTTTGTTAAAATTATGGTAAACATTAAGAAGTGAAAAATATTTTATCTGCTCTAAGAAAATATATTTGTAATTTAAATTTCGCCCTATTTTTATATTTTCATAATTTGTTGAGCCATACGAAAACGTTAAATCTATATTTTAAAGAATTTATTCAAGAAATTTGTTAAATTTATACGAATAGAAGATTTATTTGTATTTAACTACTGCATTATTATTTATTTTTTTCACATTTATTTATTTATTTAATTTTTTATTATTATATAATTACTGACAGAATTATTATCTTTTCAATTTATTTTATTTATTTATTTATTTTTTGAGTTTTTGGTTAACTTGAAAAAGTTGCATAAATTTATATATGATTAAATTTTTAATAACTTTTATTTGTACATTTTCATATATTTTTATTATTTTTATACATACAATACAATGTTAAGAATATTAATTTTATTTAATTTTTATTAAATTAACTATAAATTAAAATGCTTCGACAGAATGGAGTAGTTCTTAAAACGCATATAAATATTATTTCTTTTTATTACACTTCTACGGTGTATTTATTTTCAATAATTTAATTTTAAATTTTATCTTATAAACTAAACAAAAAAAAAATTTCTAGGCCAATCATTTGTTATTAGTTATTAGTTAAATTTTGGCAGATTTTTGTAGAATGGCAACTACAAAAAAACCAACACTACCACCACAACGCTACATTATTTATTTTATTCAAATTCAGAAAAAATAATTAAACAGTAACATTTTTAGAAAAAAACAAATAATAAATTCGATGCAAAATCTTCCATGAGAAAGGAAAAAAGGAGTTAACGACAACATGACACATTTAATCCAGTCTTCAAACGGCAAAACGAATATATTTCCATCAAATCGAAGGCTGATAATTAAACGAGTCATCCCCAACTCAAAATCATGTCACCTCTCTCCGAAAGTTCCCCCAACGAATGGCAACGAATCCAATTAGCCACCCTCCCCACCAAATATCGGGGGACATCAAACAACAATGTCGTTACGCCTGGGAGAGCAATTCCGGAATTTCCGTTGTTACGCTCCAGGAGCGGAGGACGTCAGCTGAAGATTCCGGAAAACAAATCCTCTTTCCTTACCGGATCAATGCGTTGTGGGTGGAAGATGTTTTTCTCTGCCCCCCCCTCCCATCCACCCTTCTTGAAAAAGCCTCCGAGTTCCAGGAAAAACGTACGCAGGCTTCACGGTACATTACTGGCCAGCCCTTGTCTTCTTGGAAGATTAGACAAAACAGGGACGCTTATCTAATAGGGCCACGGCCCTTGTTTATCCTCCCACGCAAAAGAATACATAGTGAGAGGAGGGGGGGCTTCCCTGGAACATAAGTCATTCGTTTTCTTTCTCTTTTCTGTATAAATGGTGGGTGATGAATGTTTTTTCTTGCATATTTTATGATAGCGTATTCTAACGATTCACAATAACGTTTGTGGTAACATTCAGATAGCATGTTTCTGACGTATTTTACGACGAATAGATTTCAGTTGGGATTTCGTGTTGCCTTTCTCACGAATATCTATTTCTGTTTCGTTGAGTTTGTGACTTTTGGTATGAATGGTGAAGGATGATTTTTCATTTTTGTAAATAGTATCATATCGCAAATAATAAATGCTTATTATTGCGATAAACGATTAATTTCTGACGTATTTTACGTGGAATAGATTTGATTTGGGTTTTTGTATAGCAATTCTTACAAATAGCCTTTTTATTTTTATAGATCTTGTATCTTTTGGTAGGTATGGGGAATGATGAGTTTTCTTCCTTGTAAATAGTATCATGCGGTTAATATTGAATATTTAGGATAGTGACAAATGATTAACTTTTGACGCAGTTTGTCAGGCGGGTTTGTCATATTTGTAGCAGTTTGTCATATTTGTATTGCGGGGCCTGATGGCCAGGTGGCCAGCTCTCTGGCCCTCGGTACCACACGTTTCGGGTTCAGGTTTCGGAGGTGCCATGGATGTTTGTAGTGGTTTGGAAACCATTTTAAACCGTAAGTCCTGGTTTAATAAAAACGTAGAACGTTGCGGGGTTGTGTTACTCGCGTCCGTGGCTTCAAGCGACACGTGCCCCCAGCTGACTGCAAGTGCTAAATATATAACGTCGGTGTAGGCGTGGCATAACGGTCTAAGTATTAGCCAGCTGCATTAGAGGAAAAAAAAAAGATTTATATAGCGATTTGCTGTAGGGGCAATCCAAACATCCATTTAATTTACTATGTCTGGGTTCTTAGTGCCGATTATTTCTTTAAACTGATATATTAAGCATCAGTTAATAAAGGAATATATTTATATGTAGATACAATAAATCCTCGCAATACAATATTTATCTTTTCCTATGGAACTTAGAGACTTTTTTTTTGTTCCATAAATAGAAAGGGACAGGATTTTTTTTTTTTTTTTTGCAGATTTTAGTATTATATCTTCAATTGATTCCATCAAATCAGGTGAAAAACGCATTAGGAAGACTAGCTAGTTTACATGTAAGATATTTAATGAAGGGTATTGTCATACAATTCAAATAAATACCCACCTCATTTCCATGAAGCTTGTAATCATCAGAATATTTTTGTCGTAAATGAGGGGGTGAAGGATCTTTATTTCTGAACCTATGACAACGCATGCAATCAATGCTCATGACTTAACATAAGCTTTGATAGGGCTAATTTGTGATTCAGTTGACACAGTATAGATTTACGTTTAATTTTCATTCATTAAAAAAAACACACAAAAATCTTGGATTGCATTATTATTGTCATTTAATGATTATTTAATTAAGATGAGTAATTTGACAATGCAATAAAGTTGAGTTTTAAAAGGATCCCCCTGTCACCAAAAAGGGTCTTATTTCCGGTGAGGGATGAAAGGTTAGCCTTAAACAGTTTGGTATTACCAGAAAAGTTAGAAAGGAAATAAAAATTTTAAATGAAACAGAAAGTTACAGTGAAAACTGGGAGAAAAAAAAATTGATACAGAAACTTCGGATTCAATTCTTTGAATTTATTAATGCATTATTCTTTTTTGTTCTCTTTAATTTTTTAGTTGATTAATAAAGCTCCCAAGATTATTTAAGTTAGTACGATTTCGCATTTGAAATGCATTTTACAGGAAATAGATTTATATTACGTTTTTAGTGATTCCTACTAATATATAGATTTTCAATGTGACTTATATATTTATTATCATTATTATTGCTTTTTTTTTTTTTTGCTGTATAATATTAATGACAATTATCATTGTTAATTATTATTATATTAATTATATTTGAAAATCATTTGGTAAAAAATGCCAAAAAATACCGCGTTGCTCATTCAGAGGTTAGATGCTCATTGATTGCTATTTAATTATTAGACATTTCAATAAAATATCCACCATTTCGAAATTAATAATTCCATAAAAATTGCTATAAAATTTTGGATAGCGGAATTATTAATCATTGGATAGCGGAGGGAGTTTTGACTTCCTTGCTGATTGGATGCTCAATTGCGGAGCGGGGTGCGATTATGTAAGATAATTAAAAGTCAATGAAACATTCCAATACGTCTCATTAGAGCTTAACGATCGAAGTAATCACTTGTAGTGGAATTTCAACGAGGCAACCATTGCTGTGATTGTCTTTAGATCACATTCCTTTGGCACTGCCCTGATGCCAAACATGGGCAGATGAATGGCTTTGCATTGCTTTTAAACGAATCATGATTCTAAGTCTAACATCACGACGATTATATCCATGTCCGGTTTCACCATGCCAGAGATTGCACAACACTTGCATTTCGCATCACCATATCTGTCTTCAACTAGCATCATGGTTTGAAGTGGTAATACATTTTATTGCTTCCTTCTTGGGATAAGCATTGCCGATATATTGAACAGCCACCTGTATGTCTCTGAAATTTTGAATATTTTCTCTTACCTTACATTCAAGGCTTGCGTTCGTTCATGTTGAAAACAGACTATGCTAGACATGCACGTGGCACGTAAAAATTATTATTCTTCGCCCATAATGATGTATTTTTGCCTTGGCTGCCGTATCTATGGCCTGTTGAAAACATCTGAAATGATAGTCAGTATATAATACCTACTGCAATGGCATATTAAGTTCGGCAACAAGTGAAAATATTTAGACTGACATACAAGAACACATTTAAAACTTCTTTCCTACAATAACAAATCATGTAGTGGCATATCTTAGAAACATATCCGAATCCTCTTTTATTCAATGCCGATGCGTGTAGCAGCAGTTATCGCCAGACGTAGCGACTAAACAAATGCTGAATATTTGATGATATTCATCTTGAAAGGTGATATTTCTTCCTTCTATTTTTAATGCTTTTGTAAGTTGTACTATTTGGCTCTTTGATTTTTTTGTTTTTCTTGGTGTTGCATTTTGTATGTCTAAATATATAGTGATTTTTCTAGTTTGTAATGTAGTACTCTTTTCTTGTGTTCTAGTTCTTGCTTTAAAACATTTGCTAAAAAGATCACAAGTCGAGTACTTTGGTGATGTTAACCAGGAACATTTACTTCAACGTAATGTATTGCATCTTTATTAAAAATATATTACATGATTTCTTATTAGTTTATAATTACAGATTTGTACAGTTGTTTTCAGAAAAAATTGTGTCTATGTGGCTATTTATACACTACAAAAACTACAGCTCTTTAGTATGAGACATGGCATTGCTATATTTTTTGTGTTTAGAGGAGAAATTATCAAAAAGTTAATCTAATAATTTCTTTACAATTAATTATATTTAAATCAAACTTACCAACTAGTAAAATTTTAATGTAGTTCTTAAAAAATTTAATATTTCAATATAATTCTAAAAAATTGAAGTTTTCTGATAAAAAATAAAATTAATAATAATGGCATTTGTAAATAATAAAAACAACCACAAATGGATTATAATATTGAAGTATTCCTAAAATTATAAAAAAATGGTTTCACAATATTTTAATTATATGCATAGTATATTTTTCTTAATTTAATATTATAACAAGAGTATCTATTACACTTAAGAAACTTTTAAATTCCCATTTTAACGGGTTGAAATTACTTCAGAGCTGAAACTTTTCTGAAATGAACTTTCATGGCAATAAATTACCGAGATATTAACTTTCGATTCGTTCCTCTTTTAATTTAATTAATTTAACCTTTTACCCAAGCGCATTTGTTTCCCGCGTTCCCATGTCTTCCAACTTTAAATAATTCGCCATTTCCCATTACTCCTCTGAATTTAATTAAGCAAGGTTAAAAATTCCTCTGCCTGGTTAATGCTAATAGTTCGCCATTTCATTTTAACTTCTCTGCTAAATTTAATTGCATAAAAGTTAAAAATTCTTTCCTTAGTTAATATTGAGGAAATATAAAGGCGATTTTAATAGATCAGGAGCCCACTAGCTATTTCTCGCAAAATATGGGTAGAGAAATCAAAACTGAGATATATATATAGCGTGGGCAGCCGCTCAGAATACGCAAAAACTGACCAAAACACCATATCTATACGATGCATAGCACTCAACAAAATTGCAGTGACCAATAATCTTTCGCTATCAGGAATTGATTACCTGGTGGTATTGTACTATTTATCCTACGTCAGTCTGTGGCTGTTGTGCCATGCGACGACGAGCCTCCTATTGGTTTCCTGTAATGACATCATTACACTACAGCACAGTGCCTAGAGCTGAGTTGCCCCTTTAAAATTTGGAAATGATGTATGTGAGAAGAAGTCTGATTGGGCTATGTGACGCTCTACGGTCATATGAGACCGAGACCTACTGCTTAAAGTGGATTCTGAACCACTACAACATCCATGGCACAGCCGGGTTTCGACCCCGAAATCTGTGGTACCGAGCACCAGAGCAATAGCCACTTGACTATCAGGGCCCCTGTAATGACATCAGGCACATCGATAAGTTCAGTGAAGTCCATAGGTCATCGCCGTCCATATTGGCGATCAACATGATGGGCAGATCCCATCAAAAGCCAAACCAGGGCAATGGAGATGTGTCTGCAGGTAGTCATGGCCGATCGTAAGGCGGAAACATGCGACTGCCTCAGCGTGTTCCAGGTGCATATAAATATGGCCCCCTTTATGGCAAAAGGCCCTTCCACCTATTGTTTGCACTGAAGTCCTTGAGGCTTTTTCTGGTGAATCTTTCGACGGCTGCAGTGATATGGTTGCACGCTTTCCTGAGTGTTTGTGGAAGCTGGTTGAATTTTCCCATGACATTGACTCCCTCATTACCAGAGATTCCCACATGACTAGGAACCCATTGCAAATGTAGAGCCCAGCCGCTGGGTGGCATTGTTGTAGTCACTGTTTTCAGAAACAAAAGATCCTATGATGATTGTGATAATAAATAGTAAAGCATCTCGCATGAATAGTCAGCCTGCATGTTAGGAAGGCTTTGGGATTTCTTCCATACGACACGCACATACGATGCAGTACTGTCCTTCTCTCATCCCCATTTAGTAGTAGACATGAGGCCTGTCGATGCTACACCTAACCTTTCTAACTGGTAGGAGAATACTTAGATGAGGCCTGTCTATGATCTACTCTAACCTTTCTAACTGGTGGGTGATACGTAGATGATGACTGTAGATGTTCTACCTAACTTTTTTAACTAGTATAGGATATTTAGTAATGGGTATGGAGGAGAGTTGTGGAGAAAATAAAAAAAGTCCGAAATCGATTATGTTCAATATTGAAAATTAGTTATTCTTAATCCAATCTTTGCACAGCTAATTTTTTTTTTACTGTCCGTAACTTCAAACTTAACAGTTCTTTTAATAAAATCTAATTTTTCTACTGTATTCTATTCTTGGTAACATTATAATTGATATTATAATTATATTGATTGATTAATTAATATTAATACTCAGCTAGTAAGCTGAAAATTCTGCAGGATATAAAGAAATTGGTTTTGCAAAAGATCGTATGCAATAATAGTCAATCTTCAATTTGCGATGTAATGACTTCCTGATTCACTTCTATGATCCGCGTTTTATATAAATAATTTAGAATTTTTTGTGACATGTATATTCCGCCGTCAAAGCCTTCTATGAAAAATTTCTGATGGATGTGGGTTAGAAATGTTCGACAATGTTCCACCTTAATAGATGAGATTAGATGTACTAGCATATTCTATGAATATCTTATTTTCCCATCTACAGTCATTTCAATTATACAATGTATTTATTGTGTGTTGTCATTCATGATGATTAGGAAACTACTTCTTTATCGAAAAAGGACAACGAAATCTCTAATAATCATTCTCTGTTACTATATTAGAACATGGCAAACAAAATCGCAGTTACATATGTTTGCACAATAGTATCTGTTCAAACGAGAATATCAGTAGTACCATTACATTTCAGACAATTTGAAGTTAATATTTTATGCATTAACATATCTCCAGATAAGTTGATGTACCTAAACTCTGCTTAAATAAAACATATTCCTATCTATGGCAGGTTCTCTACCTTCTTGTTTAGTTATTCAACCGTTGTGTTCTGTGTAACATCGAAAAAAAGTTATCGCAGGTAGTTTCCACATAAACAAACCAATTCTACGGAATATCCTTTCCCTGAAACTTGATGTAATACATTTTATGGCCAGATTATGTTATTTTAGTTACTTTACTTACAGGTTTACTCATTATCTCGACTGAAACAATCTATGAGTTTTTCAATTTTTTTGCAGCACTGCTTATTGCCAGCAATGATGTGACATTTTCCAATATCATCAGGTCTATAAATGATATTTTTACTGTATTTGTTAGCTTTTACATGATGGCATGTCCAGTTTATTTTGTTTTTATTATATATTCATTTTTATACAAACTTTCATTTCACCTTTAATGTTTATATTCTAATTTTAGAAACTATCTGCCAGTAGGCAGATGGCTGTGGCCACCATGGGGATGTTGGGGCAAAGAAGAAGAAGAAGGATTTAAGAATCTTGGTATTTTTCTGTTTTGGGATTTGAAAATCTTCGGAAATTTTGTTTTTTAATTCATTTACATCTTCCTGAGGAACAAATTTTTGAACATAAAAATTTATGATAAACAATCATTATTATAAACATTACCTAAACACTGCTTCAACATACTAAGCGATAAAGCATATTTATGATATGTAATGAGAGTGAATAAATTAACCTTAAGGGATGACAGATTAAATTTTTATTTTTAAAAGGTTATGGAGCCAATTTATTATGTATTATCTAAACAATTTATGTCATTTTACCTAATTAATTATAGAAGAATGAATATTTTAATTTAAATAATTATATATGACACTGCAATAATTGTATCTATGAAAACATATTGCCATATAATATATAAAGACTAGTAAATTGAGAAATAATAGAAATAAATTAGTTCTTACATTTTAAAATATAAAAATATTTTCAGATTGATAAAATATTTCTTTTCAACTTAGTTGAACTCTTATACTCTCCATCATTGAAAATGGCGGCCTGATGGCCAATTGGCTAGCGCTCTGCCCTTTGGTACAACAGACTTCAAATTCGAATCCTAGCAGTGGCATGGATGTTTGTTAGTGGTTCGGAATTCATGCTAAATTATAGATCTCGGTCTAGTTAGCCCAAAGTGTGCACAAAGTGATCTTATTGCGACAAACCAAACCATTAAAAATTTTTAATAAAACGCGATTTTTTTAAAAAATTTCTAAAACAGTTTTGATATTTATTTAAATAATTAAAAGAATATGGTTTAAAAGTATGGACATTGAAATATATATTTATTTCTCTCAAATTCCGATGTTTAAAAATTTTAATATTTCAATCTATACAGTATGTTATAAATAATTAACTCTTTATTCTTTTTAAATTATTTCTTTACTCTCTTTATTTTCTTGTTAATTATTTTTTATGAATGTTTTGCTATAAGTATAAGTAACAAATACATTTTGTAAAATAACTTTTCTTTATTGATAATTTAAAACTTTAGAATATTTATTTCCATGCAAGTTCTTTCAATTTTATTAAAAACGGTTTGGAAAAATTAAACTGAATAAATATTTTCAAAATGTTTTGATGATGTATGATTAAGATTACGAATAAAATTTGATGGTTACGAGAATCATAGGAATGTAACTTCTAGCAAAAAAAAATTTCTATTTAATTATTTCTAATGTTTAATAAAATATAGAAACTTTTTAAAATAAACTTCATAAAAATAATAAATAAAACATCATGTTTTGACATTTCTTCTAATTATTATTTTTAAATTACTAATTGCTGTTATAAATTCAAACTGATTTTCTTGACTTCCTGCAGACGACATAAAGTTTTACGGACATTTTCGATTAAATTAATCTACAAACATATCAACCTGACTGCAGTTTTAATATCACAAATTCTAAAGACATTTTGCAAATTAATCATCATGTTCCACTAGACATTTTAAATAATTAAAATTTCTAGAAGAACTTCAAGATATGGAGAAGATTTTTCTCCATCTTATTGCTTATTTCTTTTTTCTTTAAATGTATTAAAATGGATTCCTCTGAATGCATACCAACTAATAAGTTTGGTTGTCTCCATGCTACGATATTACGATTTATTGAAATACTTCTAATGGTATATTTTATTGAGAATGGGGTGATTTAATCAAGTTTTTAGGAATTTCAATCTTTAAATAGAAGCCGTAGATATAAATAGATACCATAAATGCAAGCAATAAGTAAATGAAAATGCTTAGAAGAACTGACAATTATATGACTTTAAAGTTGCATACACTGAAAATGTGATTTATTTTGAAACCATGGAAACATCGAATTTTTGTGAAACTATTTTAGTAAATTTTTAAAAGGTTTCTCTTGAGTGAGGATTTACTGAAAATAAGTTAGTCTTATTCACATAAATAACAAGAGTTTACAATCTTTGTTAATTTGGTAAAAAAATTTGCAAGAGATTTTTGTATGAAAGAAATGGTTACCAAATTGAATTATCAGAATGAGAATTTTGTGAGCTTTTAATTTAATTTTTTTTGTTCTTTGATATATGATTGGTAACTATAAATCCTTTTTTTATAGAATAAATGATTAACCTATTTAAATATCAAATATGAATTCATTTTTGTGAGTGTTCAATTTTATTAATACTGAATTTAATGTTTACAGTATTTCTGTTTAATGTATGTACTTTTTGAATAGAAAAAAACTATTCTAAAATCCTTTAAAATTTCAATTTATAATGTGTGAATATATTTATCACATATTTTAACCATGAAACTTTATTATGTAATGTTAAGAAATGGTTCAATTAACTTTCATAAAGATAATCGATTTTTAAACAGTATTTTGAAAAAATCGTAATAACATTTGAAAACACAAACAATTAAATGAAATACACAGCATTCCACTACTCTGCAATTTACTCTTTTCTCTTTTTAAATTTTTTTTTAAATAAGTTGAAATATAAATAAAAAAGAACTTGTAATTTATGTTTAAAATTTGTTCTTGTTAATTCAATGGGAAATAGATCAAAGTATTTCTTACTTGTTTTCAAATTTTCAGCAATTTTCTGGATGGAAATGATTGTTCGACGTAATTTCTTAGAAATGTTTTATCAAGAAAGAGGTAAAGGCCGCTATATGACCAAAGGTAATATCTCAGCTGATAACTACATGAAACCGTGCTGTTAAGATGAACGATTAGATGTTAATTATGCTGTTTAATAACTGATTTCTTCAGCAAACAAGAACAGGTCCAGCTCGACCGTTGTACTCTGTAAAAGCACAGCTACAAAATTTTATTTTAATGAACATAACTTATACTTCTATTTCAATAAAAATTTAAACAATAAACTATTCACTTTCAGAAAGACATGCAATTCAAAATGAAGTACAGCAAGACTTAGACTTAATAGTCTTAGCAACATATTTTGTGAATTGACAAAATACTAGGATCAAGTAGTGACCTCTATTTCCTTTCTTGATAAAACAAAATTACGTCGGTCAATGCTTTTTTTTTTTTAACTTATTTAGCTTGCGTTGCAACACAATTGAAGAAAATTTGAAGCTCGTCTTGTTTAGAAGTTTTTACTTCCAATGGCATGTTTACAAGACAACAGATAACATAGAAAAAAAGAAATACAAAAACAAGATAGAAACAAATGACATCAGTTAATCCATCAAGTCTGCCAATCCAGTAATCCTTCTATGAACAGGAGGCGGTGCAGAACAAGAAACAAGGTGAGACCTATCTATTTCTTCCTGGTCATCACACAGGAGATAAGGAGGGTCAGGGGCCGTTTGCGTGAAGAGCCTTGCAGAGACAATCGTGAATAGAGAAAAGGCGCAGCAATGTCACCAATGATATTGGGACAAACCACGCGCGCGTTCCACTGCGGAGCTTCTAAGAAACTCACACTGAGAGTCAGACTGAAGACCGTCTTTGTAGATGATTTTGCCGTATTAGACGTTGCCCGGAATAGATCTGGTGAGGAGATAGATCTACGTTACACACCTACTCCTTTGAAATAGTAGCAATAAAGTTATTAATTAATATCTACAATCTATTGAGGGATGAAGAAATAAATTATTTCATGGCAATAAAAGGAAGATAATAGTTTTGAAACAGTTGACATTTAGATTGCAATCTGTTGTGGTAAAATTATTATATTTATCTTGAGTTAGGGAAGTCAGAATAATTTAATGAGAGATTCCCTTTACGATACATTTTAGCAAGGGGTATGCTTGAAATTATGATTATTGGCGTTTGCCCTAGGATATTTAGGACAGCGTCTCCGAGGGTAATGTGGTCACCACCACAGCAATTTATGCAAGTAAGGTTTCCAATTATACCCAAGATCAACATATTTCATATCAAGTTTCAAAACATATATGATTAATTCACGTACGTAATTTCAAATAAATGTTTTTAATGAAATTTCCTTGTGATGTCGAGGAAATTATTTTAAACAATTAGTTACTTTCCTACCACTCATTTTTTTCTGGTTGTCATGGAGATAACAGAACATAATCTGGTTCATACATGATAATATGGCAAAAATTTCATTGAATATCAAAAGGAAATTTATATTCTGAATTTTAATCCTTATTGCTGGACAAGTTGTCATAAATTCTTTTAGCTAACGCGTAAAAATAAGTGTCATCGATAAAAAGGTTTATTTTCTTACCACTTATTTTTTCTGGTCGCCTTGTAGCTCATATCAAAACAACGTCTCGTTCATACATGATAATATTTGCAAAGGTTTCCATGAATTTCAAAATTAAGCTTATATTTGAATTTTATTCCTTATACCTAGACTAGTTGTCAAAAATCCTTTCAGCCAACATTTAAAAATAAGTATCATGGCTAAAATGTTTATATACAAAATATAAGTTGAATATTTAATTTCTGTTAGATTCACACATGCATATTAAAAAGAATATGCTAAAAATACAATTTTTAGAGTTACACTGCATTTCTAACTTGTATAGAGATTTTAATAACTCCGATATCAATACGTCTTTTAGCCTCTCTAGAAGATGACACATCAGTAACAGAGATGAGCTTAACAAAAACGTATACTGATCACAGCACTTCATCTTAACACAAACTTTTCAGTTGATTATTGGCACCCTGTTTCCACAGGCTGTTTCCGCATGTTTCAGATATTAGATTTTTTTCCCAAACTAAAATTCTCTCTTCCAGCATAACAGTGTGAGTTGCATAAACTGTTCGTCATTATTAGTTGGAAAAGAGACCCTTCTGGGCATCACAGGAAGTTCTATTTGAGGCTTGCCCTAGAGGTGTAATTAGCTCGTTAGGAGTCGACTAAAAGATTTGGGACACCCCTCGAAGGAATACAGTCAACACGATCGAAATATTTATGCAACAACTGGTGTCTTCCAAATTGTTTCGTGTTCTTTCGAAGGAGAAAAAAGATTTTCAATAAAGAGGAAATACCAATAATACGATAAATGAGATCTTTTTTATTTACTGTGCATTCTAGAATTCAAACAAAATGCTGAATAAAATTACTTGTACGAATTTAAATTGATTTTAAAAAACTCGATACGTCCATGCTCTGTGTTAAACATTTACTGGAAACGTATTTGTGGACTGATGCCAGTATAAAGTAACAAATTAAAACGACCCAAGTTAAAGAAAACCATTTAAAAATAGTTTTCCAAGAATTTGCAAACTACAAAATAATTGCTTCATTATAAATTAAATGAAAGTAATTTAATTTGTAGTTGTATAATGTATGAAAAGGGATTCGATCTTTTTTTAAGAATCTGAAATTACTTTTTCAAGTATTAACAAAAAGCAAAGGAATTACTTCACATTGACAGAAATAAAGGAATTTAATTTATTAAATCCTGTAGTTGTTTTATGTGTGAAAGGGCGTGATGACAGTTTTTAGGAATACGATTTGTTTAATTATTTAACACTTACTACTTTTGACAGAACTAATTATGGAGCACCATCACAAATGACTTTAGATTGCGCAGATAATTATAAAATGCTAATTTCAATTGTGAAAATTAAAAGGAAATAATTTGGAAGTGTCTTCATGAATAGAAACTCGATGTAAAAGGATTGTTATTTTTAATATTTTTTTTTATTTTTACGAACGTATAAAGAAAGAAACAAACGCATTCTTTATAGCTTTGGTTGACTGTTATAAAATTTTATATGAGTATAGGTTGATAAATATAAAAAAAATGTCACAAAAACATTCAGCATGCTCCCGCAATAGACTTATAAGAGGATTCTCTAATCCAAAGCTTAAAATATTGATAAAAAATTTAATTAATAAGGGATTTATTATTATACATCTCTGTCTGAATGGTTTTGGAAGTCTAGGGTTACAGTTTTCATGTAATTTTATGTTTTTCATGTATCATAGTACAAAAATTTCGGACCAGTTGGATTTCATACTCCTTATTTCCTCACTCCTAGACTCTAGGACTCCTTATTTCTAGATGTCATGTATTCTTTTTAATCGACGTTTAAATATAAGTGTCGTCGATAAAAAGTTTCAGGCACAAATAATTTGTACCTAAAACTTTAAAATAAGTATTTTTATAATAATTATACATTTAAATAAATTATAAAATAAATTATTAAATAATTATACATTAAAATTAATATAACATTTAAATATTTTATTTTCGTTAGATTAGCTCATGCATACTCAATATACTAAAAAAATGTGAATGTTAGAGTTACATTATAATTCTAAAATGTATAGAAAATTTAATAACTCCGATATCATTACAACTTTTAGTTTCTCTAGGAGATGACATAGCAATAACGAGATGAGATTAACAAAAACGTATACTGATCACAGCACTTCATCTTACTACAAACTTTTCAGTTCATTACTGGCACCTATGTCCACAGGCTGTTTCCGCGAGTTTCAGATATTAAATTTTTCGCAAACCAGAACTTCTCTCTTCCAGCAACACAGTGTGAGTTGCATAAACTGTTCGTCATTATTGGATGGAAGGAAGACCCTCTGGGCATCACAGGACGTTCTATTTTGAGGCTTGTCCTGGAGGTGTAATTAGCTCGTTAGGAGTCGACTAAAAGAATTGGGACACCCCTCGAAGGAATACAGTCAACGTCTGCTTCAGTCAAGACGATCGAACTATTTATGCAACAACTGGTGTCTTCCAAATTCTGTCGTGTTGTTTTGAAGAGGAAAAAGATTTTCAACAAACAAGAACTACCAATAATTGCGATAAATGAGACCTTTTTTTTTATTTATTCTGTTTTCTACAATTTGAGCGAACTGTTGAATAAAAGTACTTGCACTAATTTATATTGATTTAAACAAACTCGATGAATGTCCTTGTTTTGTGTTAAAATTTTTCTAGAAAGTTATTTTGGACTGATCCAGTTTTAAGTAACCAAATTAAAACGACCCAAGTTAAAAGAAAACGATTTAAATTAGTTTTCCGAGAATTTGAAGACAACCAAAAAATTACTTTAAAATGAAATAGAAATTTAATTTGTAAACAAATTTGAGTTGTATAATGTATGAAAAAGGAGTATGACATTTTTAAAAATTTGAAATTACTTTTCCAAGTATTAACAAAGAGCAAAGAAATTACTTCACAATGACAGCAATAAAAGAATTTAATTTATAAAAGCCTGTTGTTATTTTATGTGTGTAAGGAGATTACGACAGATTTAAAGAAAACGATTTATTTAATTATTTAACACTTACTCCTCTTTGAAGGAACTAATTATAGAGCACAATCACAAATGACTTGAGTTTGCACAAATAATTACAAAATGCTAATTTCAATTGTGAAAATGTAAAAAAATAACTTGAAAGTGTCTTCATGAATAGAAACGCCATGTAAAAAGATTCGTATTTTTAATTAATTATTTTAAAAATTAATATAATTAATTTCTTTCAAATGTTTTTCTAATAGTTTTAGTTGATTGTTATAAAATTTGATATGAACATAGTTTGATATAGTATAAAAATTATTCAGAGAATATTTATGATACACGTGTTACACTCATCAACGGATTCTCTAATACGAAGCTTAAAATATAGTACAAAAATTAGTTAATAGGGAATTTCGTCACCTTTATAATTATGCAGTTCTCACAACGATAATTCATGTTAGAAACCAAGCAATTTATTATACTTATGAAAATCAGCCCCATGTACTGATAAACTGCGTTTGCAAGCAGCTTATGAGTACACGTAGAAACTGTTTGGAAACAGCAGTTTAAGAGTACGTGAAAATTGCTTGCAACAACAGTTAATGAGTACACGTAGAAATCTGTTTTTAGGGTCTGAAGGGTTTTTAAGTCTAGGACAAGTTACAGTCATATAACTTTCCTATTTTTCTTCTGATATAGAAAAAAAATTTCATGTTCTGATATAGATAAAAAAATTTCAGTTTTCATGACCATGTTTTTCATGTATCATAGGTAAAAATTTAAGTACAAAATTTTCAGACCAGTTGAGTTTAACATGTTCGTGCATGATATAAATTTAGTTTTGATATTCATTAAAACATTGCAAATATTATCATGCACGAACAAGGCGCTTATCTGAATTTTAATCCTTATTCCTATACGTTATATATTCTTTTAGTCAACGCTTAAAAATATGTGTCATAAAAAGTTGTATGCAAATTTACGAACTTAAATATTAATTTTTATTAGATACGTGCTTGCATGCTGGAATGAATGCTGAATATTTGGCTAAAAAAAAAAATATTTAGAGTTGCATTATAGTTCTAACTTGTATAGATATTTTAATAACTCCGGCATCAATACAACTTTAGTTTCTCTTGGAGATGACACATCAATAACCGATATGAGCTTAACAAAACGTATACTGATCACATAACTTCATCTTACCACAAACATTTCAGTTGATTATTTGCCCCCATTTCCGCAGGCTGTTTCTGCTAAGTTTCAGATATTAAATTTTTTCCAAACTAAAATTCTCTCTTCCAGCATAACAGTGTGAGTTGCATAAACTGTTTTCATTATTGATGGAAAAAAGGCCTTTGGGCATCACAGGACGTTCTATTTTGAGGCTTGTCCTAGAGGTGTAATTAGCTCGTTAGAAGTCGACTAAAAGAATTGGGACACCCCTCGAAGGAATAATATAGTCAACACGATCGAACTATTTATGCAACAACTGGTGTCTTCCAAATTCTTTCGTGTTCTTTCGAAGAAGAAAAAGACTTTCAATAAACAAGAACCACCAATAATACGATAAATGAAATCTTTTTATTTACTGTTTATTTTAGAAAGTAAATGGCTGATTAAATTTACTGGTACAAATTTAAATTGATTTTTAAAAAACTGGATCAATCCTTATTCTGTGCTAAACATTCACTGGAAAGGTATTTGTCAACTGATGCAAATTTAAAGTGACAAATTAAAACAACCCAAGTTAAAAGAAAAACGATTTAAAATTAGTTTTCCAAGAATTTGAATGCAGCAAAGCAATTACTCCATAATGAAATAAAAAAAAAAAATTTAATTTGTAAACATATTTGATTGTATAATTGTTGTAACTGGTAATCCTGTTGTGTGGGTAAGGGGTATTTCCTTTATTTTTTGTATGAATCCAGGAATGGTAGATAACCCCTTCCGATCACACGGTCAGGTCCAAAAGAACCGGTCGGTTTTGGTGGGACCCTTTTTTGGAGTTTTTTGTGGGCAAAAAAGGAAGACCTATTGAAAGCAGAGCGAACGATCTGCGACAGTGCGTGAGCCTGGTACACAATTTTTGCTGCGAGAATGGCTACTTGATAATTTATAACATATATCTATGTCCATCTTTGAATTTGCGGTTAGCATTCTTTTTTGTTAAAAGGTTTTGAGGCTACTGATAAATCACTGCCTACCCACTCATGGGAATATTTCATTTGAGGTATGCTTAATATTATGATTGCTTCTCTATAAACATTTTTTATTTATTCTGTTTTAAGTGCCAATGTAAAAATCCTAAATTTGATTGTAATTGTATATATTAGTATTCATTAAAAGTAAAGGAAAATAGTTGTTTGTTTCAGTATTAATTTTCGTATTTTTATTAATTGTTTTTATATTAATGTTAAATTATTTGGCCGTCCTACGAGTATACGTAGACTAACGGCATCATTTCTATGTCGGTTTTAACATAGAAAAATGGCGAGCCAGCCAGGATTTTTGAATTTGGTTTTTTTTCTGTATAGAGAAGCAATCATATGAATTGATATTTGTATATGCGTTAGTATAAGAAATGATTAGTGCGTATTAATAATTTTAAATGTTTTCTTTTTCTTATCTATATTAATGATATGAGTTTAGTGAATTTATTGTTAGAGTGTCGATAACTATATATTGAGATTTTGAGTATATTTTTTTTTATAAGATAAAAAATGAGTCTTGCGATATCAATAAGAAAACGTGCCATGGCGCGTAGTAGTTTCACTAGAACTGCTAATGTTCTGAAAGAGGAACTAAATAAAGTTGAGCCGGATAAATCCGTTTTAGAAGATAAATTCATTAAATTACAAACTGTAAATACTGAGTTAAAGAGTTATGATCCGGTAATATTAGATTTAATGATAGCAGCTGAGGTCACGGATGATGATTTAAATAACGAAGTAATAAGTTGCGAGGAATATTTGGATGAATTTATTAGTTTAAGTCGTCCGAATAAAGGAAAAAACGGATAATTCGGACTTAAATATTAGTATGAGATCTAAAACTGATTGCAGTATAAGTGCGCGCAATGATAAACGCTACAAATTGCCTAAAATTCAAATTAAAAAAGTTTGATGGGCACCTATTGAGTTATCTTTCGTTCTGGGGTCAATTTAAAAAGATTCACGAGGACAAGAATCTGGATGATGTGGATAAATTTCATTATTTAGCACAGTCAATGTTACCAGGGACTCGAGCTTATGAGCTAATTGAGAGCTATCCGTTGACTTCGAAAAAGTATCCTGAAGGTCATTTCTGCGTTTACGGAGCGTTTTGGTAATCAGGAAATTTTAACAGAGATATACGGGAGAAAATTGCTCAAATTAATTACCCAAAACGTGCACTCACAAGGTAAAGATAAATTACCCCTAATGTCATTGTTTGACAAAATCGAGTCCCATATTAGAGCTCTTGAGTCATTAGGTGTAAATCAAAACTCCAATGCTGCCTGGTTATATCCCATGGTGGAATCGTGTTTGTCAGCTGAGTTGATTAGGGTATGGCAGAGAAGTGTATTATTTAATGCTAAGGGTCCACGTCTGTCAAACCTCTTAGAATTTCTGCGAAAAGAAGTTGAAGGGGAACAGAGAGTAAAACTCGCCAGGTCAGGGTTTGACATTTCTCCTTCCTCGCGTGAAGAGCACCCCTAAGGGAGAGCAAATTAAAAATAAAAAACCTTTCATGAGCGCTGCCAGTTTGGTAGCAACCAAGTGAAATAAATTGCGTTTTCTGCCGAAAAGTCATGAGAGTAAAGAGTGTTTTTTTAGCTCGGTCTTGGACACTAGAGGAGAGATTAGATAAATTAAGGAAATTAAAGTGCTGTCTCCGATGTTTGAAGCCTGGACATTTTGCGAGAGATTGTAAACATTTTGTTCAATGCCATCTGTGCAAACGATCTCACCCCATATTTTATGTCCAGATATTCAAAAAAAAGTGTGAGAGTGTAGCGGGTACAAAAGGGTCTACTACGGTACAAGCTACTATGTCTACTCCTTCATGTATGAGAGAAGTACTCCCTTATGACCTTAATGGTTGAGGTAGTGTCAGGGAACATGAGGAAAAGGGTAAGGTGTCTTTTGGATTGTGGTTCTCAGAGGTCTTATATTCTAAGATCTACAGCCGAAGCCTTACATTTAAAAAGTCTTTCATCTGAGAAATTAACTCATTCTCTGTTTGGGGAGCAAGAACTGAATCTAAAAACCACAAACGATATTCTATGAGATTGAGACCTGTAGGGAGAAGCACTGGATATCAGTTCGACTTTCTGGATCAGGATATTATTTGTGGAGTAATACCACGTATCCCTAAGGGTCCTTTAATGAAGGAATTAAAAGGGCATAGAATTTGGATTTCGGATGTGGGTGACGACTATCCAGAAATAGAACTTTTGATAGGCAGCGATATTTATGGACAAAAAATTCTTACGGGTGAAGTAATTCAGCTTAATGAGGGTCTGACGGCCATTAATACTAAATTGGGATGGACTTTGTGTGGAGAACCGAAAGAACTAAATGTTCAAAGTTTAGAGGGTGCTCAGTCAATGTTAATAACTAATCTCCATGTTCCAAAATATGAAAGTTTCTGATATGTGGGATTTGGAAAGAATTGGTATTACAGATGAAGTGAAAACCTTTTCCACAGCGGTAGAAGATCAGTTAGTTCAGGAACAGTTTTTGAAGGGGCTTAGTAGATACGAAGATGGTAGGTATTGCGTAAGTTTACCGTGGGTTCAAAAATTTCCTCCAAACATTGCCTCTAATCGGCATATTGCAGAAAAAGGCTATTTGCCACTACACGAAATTAAAGAAATTGATAACTTTGACGAGTATGATAAGATATTTAATGAGTGGTTGTCGGAGGATGTTGTGGAAATAATCCCAGAATCGGAAAGAGTGCAAAGGGACATTATTTATCACATCATCCAGTTTTCAAAGTAGATAGTTTAACTAGTAAAATTAGACCTGTTTTTGATGTCTCGTGCAAATCGGATAATTCGCTTTCGCTAAATGATTGTTTGATAAAAGGTCCAAATCTCGTAGAAGAAATTTCGGCGATCTTAATGCGGTTTAGGGAAAGGCGATTGGCGTAACGTCCGATATTAGGCGAGCCTTTTTACAGATTGGCATAAGTCGAGAAGATCAACATTACCTGAAATTTCTTTGGTGGGAAAATAACAAAATTGTAGAATTCCGTCATAAAAGGTTAGTTTTTGGTGTTACCAGTAGCCCCTACCGGTTGGCAGCAGTGAACTCATTCCATCTTAAAAATGTACATACGAAGTTTGAAGTTGTTGCATAAAAGCTTTTACATGCATTTTATGTCGACAACTGCGTCACTTCAGTTGATACGAATGTAGAGTTGGAAGTATATATACAACAAGCAACTGCCATTATGGCGGACGCCAAAATGGAACTGCGTATGTGGACTTTTGGTCCAGAGCAAGAACTATCGTTACAGAATGTTGAACCTATATCTCCTGTTTTAGGACTTAAATGGGACCGTATAGAAGATAGTTTATTTATACCATTCAAGTCTGAGCCAATATCAAACTTATCTAAAAAAAGAAAGCTACTATCGATAGTGCATTCCGTATTTGATCCTCTGGGCTTCGTCGTGACAGTAATGGTACCTGCGAAATTAATACTCCAGGAAGCCTGGGCAACTGAAGAAAATTGGGACTTACCTGGCCAGATGAACTACAATCTAGATTCTCAACATGGTACCACGGACTGTCTTGTATTTCCCAGCTTAAATTTGAACGGCGTATAAGTTATGGAAAAAGAGACTCCTGGTCATTACATATTTTCTGTGATGCCAGTAAAAATGCTTACGCCACTGTTATATTTTTAGAAAGTGAAAGCAGTGGTCCGGTTTATGTGAAATTTGTTGCTGCAAAATCACGCATATCTCCATTAAAGAAGGTAACTATTCCACGCTTGGAGTTATTAGCTTGTGTTTTAGGTTCACGCCTGGCTAAATACGTTGTTACTGCCTTATCTTTGAAAGAAGTCCCAACCTACTACTGGACTGATGCACACAGTAGCTCTTTGTTGGATTCAACGTGAAGAAAACTGGGGAGTGTTCGTAAATAATAGAGTTAAAAGATATTCGAAGTCTGTCTAAGAAGAAAATACTGGAGACATCCCAGGGAAATTAAATCCAGCGGACATAGCATCTCGCGGCTGTATACTCCATCATCTGTCGCAGTACGGTTGGTGGGAGGGTCCTGAATTTTTGAAAGCCTCCCCCGGAGGCGTGGCCAAAGTCTGAATTTTCGCCAAATGAAGAATTAATTGCAGCAGAGATGAAAAAGAAAATAATTGTCAACTTAAGTGTAAAAATAGAGAGGCCCGAGTGGTTCGAGCGTTTCTCCAGTTTTTCTAAAATAGTGAGAGTTTTTGCTGGATGATACGTTTTGTAAATAAATTGAGAAAAAGGTTTTCTTATAGCACTAACACCCTATCAGTTGAAGAAAAACTAAGGCTGAGTCATTCTGTGGAGTATAGAGCAGGAAAAACATTTTCATGAGAAAGAAAATTCTGTGCATGGTCTGCAAGTGGTGCGAGGTGACGACGATGTTCTTCGTGGTAAAACTAGTATCATTGAACGAGATGATGAGCTGTCCTTTTTATATCAATCCTTCTTCCGTCCAAACACTACTTAACTGAGTGCTTGATAAGAGAATGTCATTTAAAGTACTGTCATGCAGGTGTGCAGATATTGGCAGCCAAATTAAGACTGCAATACTGGATCTTTTCTTCCAAGAGAAATATAAGATCTTGCGTATCACGTTGTGTTGTATGCAAAAAGATTCACTGCAAAAGCGTTGACTACTCCACCTATACAGTTGCCTCTTGACAGAGTAAGAGAATCGGCAATCTTGAGATAACGGGTATAGATCTTTGTGGTCCTTTACTTCTTAAACCGAGGGGAAAAGCCTGGATTGTGTTATTTACTTGCGCAGTGTACAGGGCAATTCATCTTGAACCTCTTACATCACTCAGCACAGAATCTTTCATGCAAGCCTTGAGAAGATTCATTGCCCGGCGAGGCCGTCCATCAACGGTGTACACGGGCAATGCTACAAACTTTAGAGGAATGGACAATGCCTTGAAGAAAATTGATTGGCGGAAAATATCGGAAAAACGAATGTTATCTGATCAAGTGGAAGTTCAATCCCCTACTGCTGCCTGGTGGGGAGGATGGTGGGAGCGGCTTATTCGTTCAGTCAAGAGCCTGCTCGTGCGCATTCTAGGAAGATCATCAGTGAATTTTGAAGAGCTTCTAACGATCCTTTGTGATGTTGAAGCATCAATAAACAGCCGCCCATTGACGATTCAGATGAGCTCATTCCTTTGACTCCTTCTTTGTTTTTGCAAGACATAAAACAAGGGGGAGTACCTAATTTAGATTCAGTCGACACCAACAAACTGAATGTGCGCGTGAATCGCTGCAACACTTTGCGTTCAGAACTGAGAAGTCGTTTCCGTAAGGAATACTTAAGTCAACTTGTGCAGAAGGCCAAAGCCACATGCCAAGAAAAGTCGGAAACATTGTTCTCATCGAACTGGAAAGCAAAAAACGTGTGATGTGGCCTATGGACAAAATTGAGAAAATCTACAGCAGTAGAGATGGTGCGTCCAGGGTAGTACAGGTGAGAACGAGTAGTGGTTGCTTGACGCGACCAATTCAAAAACTTTACCCGTTGGAGGTGTGAACTTCTGGAGATCCTGTACTCACCCGGACAACTGAAAACAGGTCCAGATATGGACGATTGTTTATATCAACTAAGAAATAATGTTTGAGACTGTAAATAGAAAGGCTATTATTTCTTTGAATTAGTATTTGAAATTGTAATTCTCATGATGTAACATTTATATGCTGTAATTTTATTTAGTTCATAGTAGTTTGTTTTTATGTGTTTATATTTGTCAAGCAGTGTTCAATTTAATTTTAATTTTTATGTGTAATTTTATGGATGTGTATACCCATAGCAAAATAGGTGTAAGAAAATTTAGAGTTTAATTTTTGGCTCCCGCCTAAATTAAAGGTGGGAGGATGTTGTAACTGGTAATTATCCTGTTGTGTGTAGGTAAGGGGTATTTCCTTTATTTTTTGTATGAATCCAGGAATGGTAGATAACCCTTCCGGTCACACGGTCAGGTCCAAAAGAACCGGTCGGTTTTGGTGGGACCCTTTTTTGGAGTTTTTGTGGGCAAAAGGAAGACCCGTTGAAAGCAGAGCGAACGATCTGCGACAGTGCGTGAGCCTGGTACACAATTTTTGCTGCGAGAATGGCTACTGAGATAATTTATAACATATATCTATGTCCATCTGGGAATTTGCGGGGAGCAATCTTTTGTTAAAAGGTTTTGAGGCTACTGTTAAATCACTGCCTACCCACTCATGGGAATATTTCATTTGAGGTATGCGTAATATTATGATTGCTTCTCTATAAACATTTTTTTTATTTATTCTGTTTTAAGTGCCACTGTAAAAACCTTAAATTTGATTGTAATTGTATATATTAGTATTCATTAAAAGTAAAGGAAAATAGTTGTTTGTTTCAGTATTAATTTTCGTATTTTTGTTTTTTTATTAATTGTTTTTATATTAATGTTAAATTATTTGGCCGTCCTACAGTATACGTAGACTAACGTCATCATTTCTATGTCGGTTTTAACATAATGTATGAAAAGAAGCTATGATGTTTTTTAAGAATTTGAAATTAATTTTCCAGGTATTAACAAAGAGAGAAGATTGTACTTCACAATGACAGCTATAATTTATGGAAGCCTGTTGTTGTTTAATGTATGAAAAGGGATTATGACAGTTTTTAAGAAAGCGATTTATTTAATTATTTAAGACTTAACCCATTTTGGGGAAATTAATTATAAAAGCACATTCATGATACACGTGCGCTGAATTCATCGCAGGAATATCTAAAACAAAGCTTGAATGTCCAGCAAAACTTGATCAAAAAGGAATTTGGTCATCTTTATAATTATACAGCTCCGGACACGTGAATTCTATTACAAACCAAGCAATTTTATGATACTTGTGGAAATCAACAACATCGAAATCCTCAAATCAGCCACCGTTCTTATAAACTGCGGTTCCGAGCAGTTTATGAGTACACATAGAAATTGCTTGGAGCAGCAGTTTAAAAGTACCTTGCAATCTTCTTTGAACAGTAGTTTATGAGTAAACATAGAAATTTGTTTTTAGGCTCTGAATGGTTTTGGAAGTCTAGGATGAGTTACAGTTTTCAGGTAACTTTCATGTTTTTCATGTGGCATATATAAAATATTTAACTACAAAAATTTCTGACCAGTTGGAGTTCATGCCAGAACAACATCTAGTTCGTCAATGATAATATTTGCAATGTTCCAAAGAATATCAAAACTAAATTGATATCTAAATTTTAATCTTTATTTCTAAATGTCATATATGCTTTTGATCGACGTTTAAAAATAAATGTCATAGATAAAAAAAAATTTATGTTCAAGTTATGAACTAAATGTTTAATTTTTATTATATTGCACAAATAAAAATTTTTTAATTTTTAATATATATATATTATATTTTATAATATATATATCATATTTTAATTAAAGTGCTTGCATACTGGAAGGTTTTTGGATATACTAAAAAAATACAATTTCTAGAGTTACATTGTAGTATAGAAGTTTTAATAACTTCAGCATCATTACAACTTTTAATTTCTCTACGAGATGGCACAACAATAAGCGAGATGAGATTAACAAAAACGTATACTCATTATCACACTTCATCTTAACACAAAGTTTTCAGTTGATTATTGACACCCCATTTCTACAGGCTGTTTCCGCGAGTTTCAGATATTAAATTTTTTCCCAAACCAGAACTTCTGTCTTCCAGCATGACAGTGGGAGCTGCATAAACTGTTCGTCATTATTGGATGGAAAGAAGACTCTTTGGGCGTCACATGACGTTCTATTTTGAGGCTTGTGTCCTAGAGGTGTAATTAGCTCGTTAGGAGTCGACTAAAAGAATTGGGACACCCCTCGAAGGAATACAGTCAGCATCTACTTCAGTCAACACAGATAGAACTATTTATGCGACAACTGGCATATTCCAAATTCTTTCGTGTTCTTTCGAAGAATAAAAATATTTTCAATAAACAGGAACTACCAATAATACCATCAATGCGATATTTTTTTATTTACTGTGTATTCTAGAATTGAAACAAACTGCTGAATCCTTGTCCTGATTTAAAGATTTACTGGAAACGTATTTGTGGACTGATGGTAACGAATAAAAAAAAAACTTTAAAAAACTAAAAAACTATTAAACTTTTTAAACTTACTTTTTTGACTTTAAAGTAACGAATTAAAACGACCCAATTTAAAGAAAAACGATTTAAAATGAGTTTACCAAGAATTTGAAAACCACAAAACAATTACTTCATAATGAAATAAATAAAATAATTTAATTTATAAACAATTGTAGTTGTGTAATGCATGAAAAGAAATTATGACATTTTTTTTAAGAATTTGAAATTACTTTTCCAAGCATTAACAAAGAGCAATGAAATTACGCCAGAATGACAGAAATAAATGAATTTAATTTATAAAAGCCTGTAGTTGTTTTATGTGTGAAAGGGGATTGTGACAGTTTTTAAGAAAACGATTTATTTAATTATTTAACACTTACTCCTTTTGGCAGAACTAATTATAGAGCAACGTCACAAAGGACTCGAGTTTCCACACATAATTATAATATGCTAATTTCAATTGTGAAAATTAAAAAAATATCTCTTGAAAGTCTCTTCATGAATAGCAACTCGAAGTATAAGGATTACTATTTTTAATTAATTATTTTCAAAAGTAATGTATTTTTTAATTTTTATTCGAATGTTTTTCAAATAATTCTAGTTAATTGTTATAAAATTTGATATGAACAAAGTTTAATACAATATTAAAAAAATCACAAAACGCTGGTTAGTTTCATCACAGGAATGTCTTAAAATAAAGAGAAAAAACTGGTTACTAGGAGATTTGGTCACCTTTATAATTATACAGCTCTTACACGTGAATTCATGCATTAAACCAAGCAGTTTATGATACTTGTGGAAATTAGCTACATATACTCATAAACCTATTCCAAGCAGTTTATGAGTACACGTGAAAACTGATTCTAGGGCTTGATGGTTTTTGAAATAATGGGAGAGATGCAGTTTCCTCTCTTTAGCGTCCTTGACATGGGTATTATTTCTGGGGATCTGGCTGGCCAATATGTTAAATTCCCTTACCTTACAGGAATTTATCAACCAAATAGGTAGCATGTGACCACTCGTCTCTCATTAAAATGAATTCAAGACAAACCGCATCCTCGAAAAGGAAACAGAGATCTGACAAAGATCAGAAGTCTGTCAATCATCCAACATAAGCTGCTTTATGGTGAATTGGCTAGCGTTCTGGCCTTTGGTACTATAGGCTTCAGCTTCGAATCCTGGAGGTGACATGTATGTTTGTTAGTGGTTTTGGAATCTACTTCAAATTGTGAGCTCCAGTCTAATTAGTCTAAAGTGTGCAAAAATGACCGTAGAGTGACAAACCAAACCCTCCAACAAAATTTCTGCTTAGACCATCAAACATCCATTGCTATTGTGATAATTTTCTTTATGTTCAGGGAAGGCACTGAATACCTAGTTCTCTCTAGATGACGTGTGAGCATCAATGATTATGCTGAAAAGGGACTCATAAGTGGTGAGAATTATCCTCTACTGATTTCGTTCAAAGTCAGTATTCTTTGCACCATTCTAAAAGGGTTTTCCTGGGCATAGGAATGAGAAGAACCCAAACAACAGGTGTTCTTACAAATGGACTTTTGTCATGTAGGCTTTTGAAGCACGGATCATGTGGTCACATGAAATTAAACGGAGAGCTGATTTTTAAATGTCTTCTTGTTCTTCTTGTTCGCCTATCCCCAAAGTCCAGCGGGGTTAGACTAGGTCCATGAATCCAAATACCCGAAGAAAGTCCAAGACCATCAACGGACTGTCAAGGAGATCCTGACATCTGAGCTCCAGGAACGTCAAGATGTGAGATGGTGAAGCCTGTTCAGAGGAGAGCTTGGTGCAAGTGTCGAAAGCTTTCAGACCATCTCAGAAAGTCATAGTTCTGAGGTGTCCACTGAGCAAACGGGTGATTGCAGTTTGTCTCTGCCTGTCACAATTAAGTGCCAAAGTACCGCCAGGTCGATGGCCCCGATACCATTGGTGCACTGGGGGGGAGTAGACCAAATTGTTTTTCATTTAACATAGCTTTTTTAAATGCTGTTACGCTTTGCTGTAATGGACAAATTTTGTTCTTTATTGTCCATTGTGGTGTTCCAGGCTTTCTCCCAAAGAAGCTTGTATCCTTAAACTGCTTTCATAAGTTTAACACAATGCTGCGTTTACATTTACATCTCTAAAAGTCTGCACTTGAGAATTTTCTACTAAAAATTTGGTTCTCCAAAAGTTGGGGGTTTCATATTTTTAAATGTTTCTACTAAATTTTACGCAATGTGGCGAAACACATCATAAAATTTCCGAGATGTGTGAGCGAATAAAGTATGGGAATTACCACGGACGTGAAGTCTATTTTTGTACATGCACCTCCCTCACTCTCACTTACCCGTTGGACATTTGAAATTTAAATCTTTTTTTGGAAGCCTTAATATTATCTTCGGTTCAGTACTTTTCAAGAAAAATGACTAACTTCTTTTAATTTTAAACATAGTTCAATTTAAGTAAAACATACTTTTTATAGGATTATAAAGGGATTTAAAATTATGTATTTATAAAAAAAAATGATTTAGAGCTTTAAATAAATTATACTAAAATGCTATGTAATAAGTCTCAGTGATAGTTTTAAATATTAAGCAGTAATAAAGCATGGACAAACAAATAATCAATATCATCATTATTATTTTTTTTCACGAATTATCTATATAAAAGAATTTTGATGTATATAAAAAAAAAAACAACAATGTTTTTAAAATCTCATTTTGTGTGGTTGTGATGGTTGTTTAAGACATAAAATGTTTTCAGCAATTTGGTATATGAATGTTAAAAATTTAATAATAAAAAATCTTATTAAAACTTAAAAAAAGAAATTGAATTTAAAAAATGTAAAAGTATAAGATACAAACTTTAGAAAAAAAAATATTTGCTTAGAATTTTATCATATCAGAACTGAAGGAAGGAAAACTAAATTATAAAAATATTTAAGTTTTTGTAAATAAAGGGAATGTGTATCGTTATTGCTATTGTTGTAGATGAAGTTTTTAAGTATATTGTTGATGAACAGAAAATCTTCATTAAACTGGTTATAATAGTGGTGGTTATTTATGGTATAATGAAACTATTCAAAAAGAAGGCAAACACTTACTTTACCTGCTTTCAGAAATTCAATATACAAATGTCAAAAAAATAAATAAATAAATAAATTTGTAGAAGTCTTGGTGAAATTAAAAAAAAAAAATTAAAAGGAAAACTAAATTAAAAATGGAATTTATAAATATAAATATATAAAATACCAAATAATAAAAAAAAAAAAAAATTTTGGTTTAGAATTTTTATCATATCAGAACTAAAGGAGGAAAAACTAAATTCTAAAGGTATTTGAAATGTTGGAAATAAAGGAAATGTATTTTATGGCTGTTGTTACAATATTATAGCTGTTGTTACAATATTATAGCTGTTGTTACAATATTATAGCTGTTGTTGTATTATTGTTGTTAAAAATTTTAATTATATTGTTGATGAAGATAAGATTTTCATTAAAATGGTTAGTTTAATGGTGGCTGTTTATGGTATAACGTAGGTAGGTATTCAAAAGAAAACAAAAAAAAAAATTTTTTGCCTTTCTTTTCTGTTTTCTGAAATTTAATAATGCTAGAAATATAAATGGAGAAAATTTTTTTCAAATATCATGATTAAATAAAAAAAAAACCCGCGGTAAATTAAAAAATTGAAAGAAAAATAAATTTAAAAAATATAAAAATATAAAGTATAAAATTAAAAAAATATATTTGTTTAGAATTTTATCATATCAGAATTAAAAATGGAAAACTAAATTCTAAGCAATTAAAAATTTATTGTCGTAGCTGTTGTTGTATTGTTATTGATGAAATTTTATTTATGTTGCTGAACAGAAAACTTTCATTAAATTGGTTAGAAAAGTAATGGTTGTTTATAGGATAATGCAGATTTTCAAAAGAACGCAAAAAAAAAAAAAACTTTTATCTACTGACCGTAAGCTAGCAATAACTAAAAAAGAAATTTCTAAAGCAACCCATTTGAAATAAGTTCTTTGTTTCATAGCGTGTTTTCTTTCCATCATGCTGGTAGTTTCTATCAAAATCATCGATATGAAAAATAAGGGGAGCTGTCAACGTCACGTGATCGATGGAAGCCAACAGAAATACCTTAATATACAGAGCAAATATGGGTAAGAAATGGGAAAATAAGAGAAATAAGTTTGCTTAAGAAAAAAAAAACATGCAAAAATCTTAACTTTTGTCATACGATTTCAGAATAAAAGTATTTAATGTTAACAGTTTATTTTCAGGAGATTCCTGAAATATGAATGGCTATTTAAGTTGATTTCAATCAATATCATGATGCTAACAAACCAATTATTTTCGAATAAAAAATAAAATAAAATAAATTAACAAATAACAAATAAACAAATAAGATAAAATAAATTAAGTTTAAAAACTTTTATTACTCTGGTATATTGGGTTTGTAAGAAATAAATGTTTGTTTTCACAACATATTGAAATGGCGATAACTGAAATTGTTTTCTCATCAACTCAATACAAATTTTATTTCTTTTTAAATATATTAAATATTTTTTGATGCAGAACTGATTGTTTGATCTTTACTATTCATTGCCTAGTAAATAAAAAAAAATTATGTTTTTCAATATAGTTCCTCTTATTTTTACTACTGAATATGATAATTTTAAAGTTAATTTCTTAATTTTTCTTAAAATCTAAGGCTTGACTCTTACAGGGCATTTTATATTTTTTGAACAAGTAACTATATGCTAAGTTTGGTGCAAGATCTTTTAAAAGTAATTGATTTTTTACAAAATATTATATCATCTGACCTAAAGACATATATAGAATTTGGTTATTTTGCCTTGATTGGTGCACTTTTACTAGATGTCGATTTTTATACAGACACTTGGATTAACGACTATCCTCTTAATCTTATATCATCTGACTTCAGTTAAGGATTACTGTATTTAATGCAATAACCCTAAATACTTGAGTGAAGCAGATCACATTTCCGCTTAATATTATTTTTTACATCAAGGAAATTTTTCACATAGTATGACAACATTCTTAATTTATAATGCCAGCCAAAACGCAAAAATAGGGACCGTTGAGATTTGGTGACTTTTCTTGTGTGCCAAATCAGTCATAAGTCACTAAATGTGGAAACCCGGGTTTCTTGTATTGTTTGCAAATCACTTCACGTTTACAGTTGCAATCCGCTGCTTGGCGGACTTTGGCAAAAATAATTTTTGACGCCAAATCACAACTGTCCCTTATTCTACTATTTTATCATAATGCCTACAAAGTCTTTAATGAAAGTTTAGAGAATGCTGCTGATGAAATTAAAAAAAGTCTTCTGTGTTGAATTTCTTCTTCTGTGTTGAAAGTTATAAGAAAAACAATACTAAGAAATCCTACTAGCAGAAGAAATAAATCCTATTTGCAGCAACAAGAAATGCTACTTGACTTACTTTTATTTCTCTCATAATTTTTGTGATGTCCACTGAAGATTATTCTTCTTTATTTATTTTTATTTGTTAGCATACTTCTAATACTTATCTAGTAGATTTATTGGATATTAGACATCAATACACTTGTCAAAGGATATTGAAGCTCCTAGTGAGCCATATATCTACATGAAAATGATAAATATCTGTTCCTTAAGCATGATTTAACAGTCTCAGTCTCCCGGAGTCTCTTTATTTCTGAAAGGTGGTGATAACAACTCATGACACTAATGGATCTGACTCTTCATTCTCTTGCAATCTAGCCTGTGAGAAATACAACTTGGGCATTTATTTGACACAGGGTATTTATAGGATACTGAAGATCCTCAAGAACCATGCATCTATATGAAAAGGATACATTTTTTATATCTTGAATATGATTTAACAGTTACGATCTCTCCAAGTCTCTTTGTTTCTGAAAGTGGTGATCACAACTCATGACAGTAATGGTCTTAAAACCCCATTCTCTTGCAATTCAGTCTGTGCGAATTGCAACTTTGGCATTTATTTGACACAGGATATTCAAGCTACTAATGAGGCATGTATCTACATGAAAAGGGTTAATATCTGTATATCTTAAACATGATTTAACAATCTTAATCTCCCCGAATCTTTTTGTTTCTGAAAGATGGTGAGTACAACTCATGCCACTAATGGATTCGAATCTTTGTTCTCTTGCAATCTAGCCTGTGACAATTACAACTTGGGCATTTATCTGACTATCTTTAATTCTTAGAAAGATATTTTTCAGACTTTAGGCGAAAACTAAAAATTATATATTGAATTATTTATTATTTGCAGAATATTCTTCCAATATATATATATACATAAATTGATTTTATTTACATATTTAAGACGTTATTATGTGTATATAAAATCAATGTTTATATACTCGTATTATCCTTTATCCTTATATATATTCAGTTAAAGCAAAATTTCAACGACTCGTATTATCCTTTATCCTTATATATATTCAGTTAAAGCAAAATTTCAACGACTCGTATTATCCTTTATCCTTATATATATTCAGTTAAAGCAAAATTTTAACGACTCGTATTATCCTTTATCCTTATATATATTCAGTTAAAGCAAAATTTCAACGACTCGTATTATCCTTTATCCTTATATATATTCAGTTAAAGCAAAATTTCAACGACTCGTATTGAATTTTCAAAATGTATTAATATAAATGCATCTATAAAACAAATATCTTCTTCTATTATATTTAATATTGTTGTAAATTCCGATATTTCATTTTTAAAATGTCATAGGGGCTCTTTCTTCTTACAAATACTTCTGCATTGAGAAATCTTCTTATGTTAGTGAAAGTCTCATCTTCAGCTCTCAATTTCAACGTTTCTATATTGCGTAATATTATCTCATTATGCTCATATCACAACAACGCAATACACCCACGTTCTAGAGTGTCTCCTCGCTTGGGTAAGTGCACATGAAACGCTGTTTAAATTGACAAAGTTTCTTGGCTTTTGTACGTGGAATTCCAAATAATATTAAAATGACAATTCGCGTTAAGAATAGCTTCATATTTATTGAATAAAGTTTGTCATTTCTAAGAAATGAAATGGAACACTAATCTTCCAGAAATTGTAAAATATATTCTTAAAATATATTATTTATAGTTCTAGAATAAGGAAATTCCAAATTTAATAATACATGTCTCCAAAATGTTTTTATTTATGTATATTATATTTAGTAATGTATATTATATTAAATGATGTATATATATTTGGTAATGTATATTAAATTTTGTAATGTTTAGTATACTAAGGAAGTGAGTTTTCATTTTAAGTAGAAAATGACATGTTTCCTTTTTCAGTTATTTTAAACATTTCCTTACCGTTTAACTCATTTTTGAGATTATTTCAGTAAATAGGATATTTTAGCCCCGGCAGAAGAAATTTATTATAATATACTGTTGCACACTACTTCGTATTATGCAGTAACCTAATACATGCATGAATATGAAATCTTTAATCACTGTTTACTAAATTTTGTTTCAGCTTAGTTTACAAAGAAGCAAGAAGTTGTGAGCAATGGCATGATGTTAGTATTTGAAATTATAATGTAAGGCAATGTTTTATATGGATATTGTAATTTTATTTTTAATAAGATTTTTCAAATATATTTTATAAATTTTTAATGGCAATTATTCTCAAAAAAGTAGGCCTAATGCATTGTGTTACATTCTTTATTGTAGATATAGCATAAGAATAGTTCAATTTGCAGTGAGTGAACTATTAATTATTTTGTTGCAATTGTTTTTAGTAGATTAGAATAATTATAATTTCCTAATAACATTTTTATAAAATTCAACCATGAAAAATATTTATTTAAAAATAATTTTCAATCATTATGTTTAATATTGTTATAAATTCATTTTTAAAATGTCATAGGGCCTCTTTCTTCATGCAAATACTTCTGTATTGAGAAATCTTCTTATATTAGTGAAAGTCTCGTCTTCAGCCAGTTTAGCTCTCATTCCATATTGCGTAATATTATCTCATTATGCCCCATATCACAACAACGCAATACGCTCACGTCCTAGAGTGTCTCCTCGCTTGGTGCACATGAAAGGAGAGAAATTGAAAGAAAAATAAATTAGAATAAAAAATAAAATATTTAAAACAAAATTTTGCTCCACTGATAACCTTAAAACAGTAATGCTAATCAATTTCTTGTAGATATAAATTCAATATTTATGTAAAATTTGCAGTACAGGCGGTTATCATATTGATGAAACACCCTAGAGTTATAAGCAATCTTTTACTAATGTAGTGCAGGACCACCTTTTTCACGTAACACAACTTGGATTAGCCTGGGAATCGAATCATACAAGTGCTGAATAGTGTTTACAGGAAAATTGAACCATTTTCATAGAGATATTGTGGAAGTTCCGGGAGAGAACTACTGGTGGAAGTTGCAGATTACGGATTGATAGCTCTAAAATAGACCATAACGGTTAAAAAATATTGAGGTCGGGGATGTGCCATTCAAGGTAGATGTTTCACTTTCACTACCTTGTGTTCATCAAACCATGAATGGACAAGTTCCGCTGCATGAATAGGAGCATTATCATCTTGGAAAACTGCATCTCCTGCAGGAAACAAATCATAAGATGGACCTGGTCAGCTAAACCTTCTCTATTCCTCTCCTAGTGATTATTTCTTTCAATGTTACGATTATGTTAGCAGAAAACCAAGCCATGTCTGTCCATACCATGTCAAATCTACCTCCATGTTTGACAGTTGGAAGGAAACAATCACGATCATACGCTTGTGCAGGTGCCCTCCAAATGTGCACCCGTCCTTCTGTGAGAAAAATAGTGACAAATGATTCGTCGGACAATATAACTGCCTTTCACTTATCAATCGACCAGGTTTTTGTATTTGTGGCATCCCTGTATACGAAGTTTGGCATTAACATATGAGGCAACTGGTCAGGAAATTATTGATCTGCACTAAATGTCCTGTTTATAAAGGTGATCCCTAAACGTAATTATTGATACTGGAGTATCCAAATACTGATTAAGCTCTGCAAACACTTTGCTTGCAGTTTTCGTTTTAGACATTACAATCTGATTCAATACACATCGGTTTCTTTCAAGGTTTGGTTTGGTTTGTAGTACCCCTTGGACTCATTAGACCGGGATCAACAGTTTAAAGTGATTCCGAACCACTAGCAGACATCCATGCCATCGTCAAGATTCGAACCTGAAGCCTGTGGTGCCAAACGTCAGAGCGCCAGCCATTGGCCATCAGGCTTCACGGAAAAGAGAAGAGCAATACGTTTCAAGAATTGCGAAAGTTGTAAGACAGTCGGAGCGAACAGTTATTAAAAGCAAGTTATTAAAATTATTTGGTTAGTATATTGCGAAGAGTGGAGAAGGAAGAAACGGAGAAAATTCAAGATAAGAAATGTTAATTCAGCGACTACTCATAGTAAAGAAATTACTTGTTACGGAAAATTTTGTGAACTCAAGATTAATTGGAGTTAGTAAAATAATTTGGAAAGCCTGTGGAACCAAAAGCCAGAGTGCTAGAAAATTGGCCATCAGGAAACGTGTTCTTTTCAAATTTGCATACTTAAAAATTATTTTTTAATTAAAAAGTAGTTATTATGCATCACTTTAAATTAATTTAATGGTACTTTAAATAGAAACATTTTCTTTGATAAAATAATACATTCATAACCATTAAGAAAATAATATTGGATTATCTCCAAATGCAATATATCTGCAGCTCTAATAATTGGCATGTAAAATATATATTTCACTTGATAAGGGAATAAGTCATTTGATGACTGAATTTATAGTATTAGATGATACATTTGTATTTTTATAGGATGATTCAAATATATGTTAGCATTAAAATTGTTATTTCGATAACTTGACTCATAAAATTCGAGTTATAAACTATATCTTATTTAAAATAAATCTTCAAGAAATCAAATAGTTAAATTTCTACTTTTAATAAAAATGTAGCATATCGATGATAAAAATGAGTGTAGTTGTCATAAAAAAGCTACATTCTATTAGAATATCTCGTTAGTTTGTTTTACTTTGTACTAGTGATTGTCTGAGTAGATCGTTAAGTTCCATCTATGTGGGAAGCTGGACAATGAAATATTAAATATTAAATAGCTGTTGAGTAATCACTGTGGTGCATTTAATCACCCTAAGGATATGATGAAAAGACACTCAATGTAGATGATAAAGGTAATTATCAAATGGATTGTTAGGAATATGGGCTTATAATATGGGAATGAATTTGAATATTTTTTTATTTCTAATGCTGCTGGCAATGCAGAGACAGTTATCTTTATGCCATACACAGATCCAGAAAAATACAATAGATCAGACAAATGTAACAAACAAAAAAACTTAGAAAAATTATGCAAAAGAAGTTAAAGAGATAAGAATGAGGGCAGATTGAAGTTAAAACATTAAACATGGATCAAGTCTTCGAACAATTTGGAAGACTTGATCCTGTTTTAATGTGAATATGAACATGGTAATATAAATGATATGAATATGGATATATGAAATATAATGAAATGAATATAAATATATAAAATATATTGAATATAGATATGGGATATGGAAATATGACATATAATGAATATAAATATGGGAATATAAATTTATGATCACTACTTTGTAGCAAATATGTTATAAAACTATTAAAAATATCTTCCAACATAACTTTAAATTATTTTTCTAAAAAAAAAAACAAAACAAAAAATTAAACATCATATATTTACTTAAAAGTTACAGAAACATATTTAATTTACAAAAATTTCAGTCGTATACTATTTTTTTTATAATTTAACCCATTTGCATTATAAATGCAAACAATGAATAAGTAGGACATACATTAACACACATACTAACATTCTGATTTCCACATGGAAGGAATGTAATTATTTTTAATTATGCGATGCCTTTTTTTGATATTCATTTTTAACCATATAGAGTTACTTTAACTTTACTAGGCATTCAATAATACAATAGATTTGGTAATTCTATTTTTCTAATTTCTTGTAATTCTATTTTTTTAATTAACTCAGATGTTACTATTGGAGATTTTTTTTATCTCGAAGAGTTCATCCCATTCCCAGGACAGAGAAATGCATGTTATTTGACAAGTATATAATAACAACACATTACTCAAATTTGCAGCAGACAAGCAGTATTGTGGGTAGTTATATTACATGCAATTAGTGTTTTGTACCAATAATAACAACCTGCTACCCATATCTGTTATCAGATTTGATAATAGTCGAAACGACTACAAATTGAATACGACTACACCATGAGTTGTTCTATCGTGATTGGGGATATACCACGAGCTGAGAAAGGTCTACTCCAATGAAAGTGATGGAAGCTAAATTCTCTCTCAACGGATTGGTTTAAAAGAGGTTTTTGGTGTAGACAGGGAGAGTTCTGTGGCTTGAATCTACTATAAGTATTGTTTTTCTTTTTTTCTCTGAAGTGATTGAATAGGCCGGAGATTCCGTCTGTTTTCAAAATAAGTTCCTTGTGGTGACATGTATCATGTAACTCTGAAAATCATCGACCTTGGAGTGAACTGTATTTGTGATTTAATCTTCCACTTGTGATCAAATTTTATTTTTAATAATTTATATATAATAAAAATAACATATATATATATATATATAGTGCTTGTAAATAAAAATTAAAGTGTTCCCATGAACCTGAATGTGACCCTTTTCTTGAAGCCGTTAGAGGTCTAATATAAGCCGAAATGTTACATCATAAAAAAGCATGGATGCTATACTGCATCGATTATAGACAAAAGAAAATCCTTAAGGTAAACGAATCGATATTTATATCTTTATATAATGTAATTGATAAAAAATATTGAGAAAAATAAAAGTTTTACCAAAATTAATTCTAACAGAAGACTTATAAATTAATTGATATTTTTAAAGAAATCATAGATTTCCAAAATTACTTTTACGAGTAATTTAATTAATACACTATATAATTTATTTGTTTCGAAATTCGTTTAGTAGTTCTTTATGATTTTTTGTAAATCTTCTCAAATTTATTTTTTTTTTCCAATGGCAAGGCAAGTACAAGAAGAATAAAAATAGTAATAATAACAAAAATAACAAGGGAAAAAAAATACAAAAGAATAAATGTCCAGAAAATGCACAGATGACCGAAGTCATTGCCAAGAGTTCTCTCGCACGCCAGTAAAGCGCTGTCTCCAAGTCGCCGTC
The DNA here is from genome assembly GCA_021605095.1 of Caerostris extrusa. Taxonomy (NCBI): domain Eukaryota; kingdom Metazoa; phylum Arthropoda; class Arachnida; order Araneae; family Araneidae; genus Caerostris; species Caerostris extrusa. The sequence goes on from BPLR01006438.1 coordinate 83,928, forward strand.
AAGTACCGCGCACATCGTTGGAGGTGATCTCTGTTCATTGGGTCACTTGAACCACATAGGGCGCAGCAAGGATTCGAAAATATTTTAATGCGATGGAGATGTTCTGCTAGACAATCATGTCCAGTCAGAAGTCGGAACTGGGCGACAGCATGCCGTCGGATTGCTGTAGTGCTAAAAGATCTTCAGCTCTCCAACGCTTTGACTTGATCTCCTCAAGAATTTGTAGCTGTAGTGCAACGTAGACCCACCTCCTCGTTGGTGCACACTGGGCAACGTTCTTTTAACGGCAAAGTGGTCTGCAGCTTCTGGCAGTTCTTTTTTTCTACATGTCTTCTCGTCGTTGTCGTCGTTTCGTCTCGGAGGTTGGCCTTAATGCTCTACAATGGAACGCTGGTGGTTTGTCTCAAATTTATTTCTAAACTGTATAAATTTACTCAAATGTTTTTAGAAATTCATTAGTTGTTATATTTTTATTTCTTTACTATGAAGAATTATTTTTATCAGACATTCATTTGATGACATATATTTTCCAACTTAATTTATTAATAATTCCGAGTTATTTTAATATATCACTAATTCATTTGAAGTAATAATTCTCATTTTCACATCGTAACAAAGCCATATTATTTAAATTTTGCCAATAAGATGTAATTATTTTAAGTCATGCGATGCCTTATTTTCATGTTTATTTTATCATATAAAAAGTTAATTTAACTTTACCAGGAATCCATTAGTACGATAGCTCTGGTTTCCTGTAATTCTATTTTTTTTCATCAAGCTTCTCTTTCGAAATTGCAAAGTATTTTGATATTGTCTTCAGTAAGACATCCAATAACAATTTCAATATTTTTTTTCCTCAAAAACATTTAAACTATTCTATGAACTTCCCAAAACTCATCATTTCTGTTCTAAATATCAGTACATGCTCCTTTTTTATTTTGTATTATTTAAACAGATTCTTAATATACTTGAAATCTAAAGCTTTCATTAAATCTTGTTTTTTGTAAATGAGAGAGCAATATCTTATTTTGAATCCTTCAAAAGTCCAAAAACAATAAGTTTAATATATGTGTTTTGGGAGAGATGGGATTTTCTCTTACAAAACTAATGTTCTTTAGTATAAAGTTCTTAGAATAAAGAAAAAGATATTTCAGCAACTTGTCTTTAATTTCGAGTTTCATAACAATGGTATTGAAATCTTCATGCACTTTAGTTGTGTCTTGTATTTGATTGTTCTGAATAACAAGCAATGAAGTTTATTTCACGTATTTCCAATTCATGGCGCTACCGGTGTTCATAAAATGGAAATGAATCCTTTTCAATTTTATTGAAAAGGCTTTGTGTAAAATAATTTTATGTGGGGAACCACAATATAAAATTAAAAGTATTTTAAATTTACATCTGTTTATACATCATTTTTTATTATTATGTTTTGTTATGTGATATCACTATAAATGAATTCATTTTAAATATTAATAAATGTATAATAGGAAGGAAAGTTATAAAACCTTCTATTTTTGAGAAAAAGAAACTATATATATATTTAATACAAAGAATTCTTGTTGAATTAAAAAAAAAAATTTTTTAAAAATTTAATGATGCTCAATTTATTAATGCTATTATTTTACTTTAACCACTATCGTAATTAGACCCTTTTGATGCTATACCAGTTATAAGTGTAAAGATAAAAAGAAAAGTTAAATGTTTTGATACATTTTATTACAATAAGTAGGTTATTGTTTCTAAAGTGTCAGCAGTTAATTACTTCCTGTCATCAGACAATAATCCAAAAAGCATATCAGGACATTTGACTAATTGAATAATAAAGTGTTTCTTCATCTTCCTTAAAAACAGAAGACTATTGATGGACTCATCCTTCCATGAGAAATTTGATAGATGTAAAGTGCCAATCTTTCAACGGGTCAATAGTGTGGTAATCGCATGAGGAGATATCTGGTTTGTAAAAAGTACATGAACCTAATATCTCAGCAAAAATGATTCATAATATGGTAGCCTTTTTTACTTTTCTTCTCATTTAATCCGCCAATACCTAGCGTTATGTAGACCCCAACCATTTACAAACGGGAGGATGGATCATTGGTGGGTCTTCTCATATCGTACCACGATACCTATAAACCAAATGGGCTACTATCGACTATCAAATGGACTAGGGTAGGGATGGGCAAACCTTTTCGGTCGCGGGCCAAAAATCGAAAAAAAAAAAAAAAGTTTCGCGGGGCAAAAGATAAATTTTTCGAAAATTTTAAAAACTCTATACAAATATTATAATTTAAATATATTAATGAGAGGAATGAAATTGCAATTTCATTTTTAAAAATTCCTTAAATTGAGGTTTGAAGTGAGATGTACTGATTCTAAGGAACGAGGCTAAAAGGCTCATCTATCAGTCTACTTCTGAAATAATTCTTTCTAAGTTTCATAGTAGTTGAAAACACTTGTTCACATATATCAGATGAAGCAAACATAGCACAAAAAGAAAAATCCGCTGCCTGGAGCTTAAAATGCGCAGTCTCCCCATGTGAAGTCTGATTCACCTATATTAGATTCCCATGTCTGTTTCCCGAGAAAGAGGTAACGCTTGTTGGCACCATTCTACAGCTATAACTAACAAAGAACTTCCGCTTTTAACACTTTACCGATTGAAAGCTGTATGTGCTTTTGCTATTTCCGTCGATTTATGTTTCGTAGAACAAAAATAGAAAGTAAAAAGATGATCAGTCCTTTGAAAAAAAGGAAGAAAAATTGATATTCAATCAAAGTAGAAAAGGGGATGGATATATAATACATAAATATATATATATATTTTTAATTTGCCTCAGCCCGACAAATGCAAAATTCTATCCAAGGGCTGGATAGAATCTTCCGGCGGGCCGTAGTTTGCCCATCCCTGGACTACGGGGTACCAATGGGCTACGAATAACCTATCGACAGATGTTGTGGAGAAGACAGTACTTTTCGAGAAGAGTTCATCGTAGCAGGATAGCAAAATGAGATGCTTCTTTCTGTTCTGTTTGTCAATTTACCTTCTTTACACAAAAATTAAAGCCCGAAACGTTGTAATCATTTGTAAGTAACCATTATACACAACTATTTCGGTGACATCATATACAACTATTTTTGATCTGTGGCAAACACGTTTCTTTGAATTTCTGTGCTATTTTGATAATTTTTGTATTATATCTACAATTAATATTTTTGTCATGTCTTTGCTAATTCGTCTCTTCACCAGTTAGGCTATGCTGTTTTCTCATGGTCAGTTACGTGTTTTGTCATATTTCTTTTCAGCAACGTTTACTCATTCATGTAAACGCAATGAAATCTAGGAATATAGTGAAGCTATAAATAAAAAAATAATAATTGTTTTGCCATTTTAAAAAGTACTGTCGTTGAATTGTGTCTATTTTGAATTTTAAGATTTAAAACTAAAATGCTTCAAAGTAGTCTTACCGCAAGGTAATGTCCTCTCTTCTTGTTCCAATGGGAATTCTTCCTGGTATGCAAAAATGGACACCATGTACAGGAAGAAAAACAATTTGAACAGCATTATTACAGTTGGACATTTTTTAATCACTTTTATAATCATTTTATATTATTCAGTAAGCATTTAAACCTTGATAATCCATTAAAATAAATTTGTAAATATATGTATTTATCTTAAGCACAAAAATTATTGTTTTTATCTTTTGTTTTTTCCTCTTGGTGAGATACGCTTTGGTGCTTTTCTCACTTGATTTCCCCATTTACAAATAGAAAGAAATTCATTAAATAACAAACTAAATTTGATAGCGAATTCTAATTACCAATGGTATATTTAAATGGATAATTTTATAAAGTAAAGATATCTTCACAAGCAACATACTATATCTTATTTACAAAAGTCATAGTGATCTTCACTTTTATTCTTTTGCCTGCTTTTTTTCATCGTTGAGTTCGACTTGGACAATTTTATGTTCGTATTAGATTTTTTGGTATCGTTACTTTCGTGTGATTTACCTCACTACCAGTATTTCATGATACATCTTTTGGAAAAAAAAAGTTTTATTTTGTTTGAGTTCCGCATGGCCAACCTCTCGTTATTATGCCAGAAAATAGCATAAACCTACTACCATTAATTAGACTGGTATGTGCAATAAAATAAAATAACATATAATTTAGTTTCTTCAAAAAAAATATAAAAATGATAAATATTAGATTTGCATTTTTGAAAACAGGAAAAATTATTCAATCCATTTTAACTTCGAATATGTTTTTAGTTCGCCCTAACCTTCAAAAGACACGTGTATAAATTTGACAGCTGTTCCACTATTAGTGAACAGTTACAGCATTTTTCCGAATCAACTTTTGTTAGTGTGAAAAATGGATAAAAGAAATTTCATGTTAATAAACCATTGGTTTTGGGAAATAAAAAACATTTTGAAGTGCATTTTGAAATAATTTAGTTTCTCCCACGTGGGGTATAAAAATGATAAATATTAGATTTGCATTTTTTTTGAAAAAAGGAAAAAATTATTCAATCCATTTTTAAAATTTATTCAATCAATTATTCAATCCATTTTTACTTTTGTTAGTGTGAAAAAATGGATAAAAAGAAATTTCATGTGTTAATAAACCATTGGTTTTTGGCTGAAATAAAAACATTTTGAAATAATTTAGTTTCTAACAAAAAAATATAAAAATGATAAATATTGATTTGCGGTTTTTTGAAAAAAAGGAAAAAAATTATTCAATCCATTTTTAAAATTTATTCAATCAATTATTCAATCCATTTTTCTTTTGTTAGTGTGAAAAAATGGATCGACCAATTTCATGTGTTAATAAACCATTGGCCTGAAATAAAAAACATTTTGAAATAATTTAGTTTCTCCCACAAAAAATATAAAAATGATAAATATTAGATTTGCATTTTTTTTGAAAAAAAGGAAAAAATTATTCAATAACATTTTGACTTCGAATATGTTTTTAGTTAATTCCCTAACCTTCAAAATCACGTGTATAAATTTGACAGCTGTTCCACTATGAATATATGAGTTATAGCATTTTTAGTGAAGCAATTTTTGTTTAGTGTGAAAAAATGGATAAAAAGAAAATTTCATGTGTTAATAAACCATTGGTTTTTGTCGAAATAAAAAACATTTTGAAGTCATTTTGAAATAATTTAGTTTCTCCCACAAAAAAATTAAAAATGATAAATATTAGATTTGCATTTTTGAAAAAGGAAAAAAAATTATTCAATCCATTTTATGTTCGTAATATGTTTTTGTTCGCCCTAACGTTAATTTCGTGTATAAATTTAGCTGTTCCACCATTAGTATATGAGTTATAGCATTTTTTGGAAAAAAAAGTTTTATAAAAAATGGATAAAAAGAAATTTCATGTGTTAATAAACCATTGGTTTTATGCCAGAAAATAAAAACCATTTTACCATTTTAATTAGCCTGGTTTCTCCCACAAAAAAATAAAAAATATAATTTAGTTTCATTTCCCACAAAAAAATATGAAAAATAAATATTAATTTCCATTTTTAAAATAATTCAATCAATTATTCAATCCATTTTTACTTTTGTTAGTGTGAAAAAATGGAAAAAAATTAACGTTTTGTGTTAAAAACATTTTAAATAAAAAACATTTTGAAATAATTTGTTATCTTATAAAATATAAAAAGCATAAACTAAGATTTGCATTTTTGAAAAAAGGCTCAAAAGATTATTCAACTAGTTTTAAATCCAAATTATGTTTTAGTTCGCCCCTTAACCTTCAAAAGACACGTGTATAAATTTGACAGCTGTTCCACTATTAGTATATGAGTTATAGCATTTTTAGTGAAGCAACTTTTGTTAGTCTGAAAAAATGGATAAAAAGAAATTTCATGTGTTAATAAACCATTGGTTTTTGGCGAAATAAAAAACCATTTTGAAGCCAAGGTTTGGCTTGATAAACATTATTCGGACTTTGCACCAGAAAATCAATCGTAGAGAAGTGGCTTGCTAAATTTAAACGAGAAGAAATGAGCACCGAGGACGATGCCGCATTGGACGCCCCAAAGAGGCTGTTACAGAAGAAAACATCAAAAAAGTCGACAAAATAATTTCTGATAACCGTAAAGTGAAGTTGATTGAGATAGCTGAGACCCTAAAGATATCAAAGGAACGTGCTGGATATATCGTGAATGAATATTTGGATATGCGAAAGCTCTGTTCAAAGTGGGTGCCGCGCGAGCTCACAATCGACCCAAAACAACAACGAATTGATGATTCTAAGCAATGTTTGGAGCTGTTCAACCGTAATAAATCCGAATTTTTACGTCGATATGTGACAATGGATGATGCATGGCTCCATCATTTCACATCGGAGTCGAATCGACAGTCAGCCGAGTGGACTGCCCGTGATGAACACTAAAAATGCTATAACTCACATAGTAATAGTGCAACAGCTGTCAAATTTATACACGTGTCTTTTGAAGGTTAGGTCTAACTAAAGATCATATTTAATACTAATAGGACCATCTATGTGTTAGCCTATGAACTTTTCAGCCTACCTGTTACATCACCAATTGCAGTCTACCACAAATGTATTTTGAGCTGTATTTAAATCTGTCCTTGGGATTCCAATATTCGGTATTTGTTTCCAAGATATTTTAGTCTTTTCATTATGATGCCCCATGCAGTTATTTGTAATTTTCTTTCAATCCTGCTCTTGATTGATAGCAAGTTACGGATTTCTCACTCAAGAACGGATTACAACCTTTCATAATAAACACATCCATTATTAGGAATTCTGCAATGGTTAGAAATGAAAATCTTTGCTGTTGAACACAATGTTTCAATCTAAAGATTATCCATCATTATCAATTAAATGCTGGATCCTGTCGTATTTACAAATATTAAAATTATGCAAATAAAAAATTATTTAATCATACAATTTTTTGTAAAAGTTTCAAAAGTTAAGATTATTTATTGGTCTAAAACAGATATTTACATTTTATTTTGTTAGAAATTAAGAGGAGAAAAAATTGAATTTAACTGCTATCGTATAAGCGTGTTGACAATTAACCTTGTAGTGATCTTATGTACAATATAAGTTTAAAATTTATTTTATGTTCTTGTCAGATGTGTTTAGATATATGTATTCAAGATTTTTCTTATGGAATTGTATCTCAATTTTTTTCCATTGAAATCTTCTAATTTTAAATTTCTTGCTTAATGATTAGGAAACATACTTTTAATGATTCTCCGAAATTAAATGTTTCATATTTGTTATACGTAAAATTAAATTTTTCAAATTAATTTATTTTTCCTTTATCTTTCTGGTAAAATAAAGATTTAAAGAAGGGAAATAAGAATGTTTGTATTTTAACAGATTTTAGATTCTACAAAAATAACATGTAGATATCTGAAGCTTATAGTCTTGGACAGAAAATAATACTTGTAACCGTTCTTCCTCCTACGCATTGTGAGAACGCCTCCTTTAACGTTCAGAAGAAAGGATCAGTAGGTCTCGAGACAGTCACCAGAGAGGAAGTACAGCGCAAACTGTGCTACTGCTGAGAAACATTTAATTTGTAATTTCTCGTCTCGAGATGAAATATGTTTACAGCAACCCTGTGCATTTGTTGACCTACAGACTCTCACAAGGAGAGGAGGTGTATTTCTGGCATCCAGCGCGTATCTGAATATCAGGTTATCGGTTTAGAGGTGGAATCATTCCACAAATTTATAATTATATATTTTTAATTGTATTAAAATATCTGTCTCTAATTGTTTAGTGCTGTTTGTGCTTGTGTAATAAAGCCTGTGAGTGCTCTCACAAACATGTGTCTCAAGTTTCAAACCAACAACATGCATCTGTAATCCAGCCGCACAACCCACAACACTACATACTTTAATTAAAACCGATTTGATTTCTGAGAAATACTGGAAAATTTAACAAATTCATACACATACAGAAAAAACTAAAGAAATATTTAGATGATGATTACATGATTCACTCTGGCGCTGGGTGCCACAAGTTTCGGGTTCGAGTCCCGGCGGTGCCATGGATGTTTGTAGTGGTTCGGAATCCACTTTAAGCCGTAGGTCCCGGTCTTCTGTGAGTGTAAGAGCGTCACGGAGCAGAAGTCAGACTTCTACCTATGGATTCTCTATCAGAACAGAAGCTGCACCCCTCTTCCCTCCTTCCATGAGGGACACGATAACAACAACAACATGATTCACAAAATTGTATATGTATACTCCATAAAGATCATTTAAAATTCTTATTATATTAATTTTGTAATTATCTTGTATTTGATTATTTATCTTGTATCTTGTATTTTTATAATTGTTTTGTATTTGATCTATTGGGAAATCATTCTGAGCAAAATTATTGTATTTCCTGGCAATGTCATCGGCAGCTCGGCACATAAAATGAATATCAGCCTTCTTGGCTTTCGGTAAATAATGCATATCGTCAAACGCCATTTATCATTTATTTATTCTTTAAATTTTATTTTTGAAATATTTATTAACTATATATAAATTATAGTTAAAAATATTTATAGCACAAAAGGCTGCAATATATATATATATATATATAATAAAATTTGATGAAATCTAATTTAGTAATTACTTTAGTTGATGAAAAATAAAGCAAAAGGCATTGTTGCATATATTTTAATGAGTTAAATAAAAAAAAACCGTTAAATGAAATGGTAGTTTAAACTTTTTAATGCTATAATTTTGCTGAAGTTGATAATAAATAAAAAACTTAATAATACAGTTTTTAAAAATTGTATGGTCATTATAATCACAAAATACTTTTTTTAAATATAATTTTTTTTTTATAAAACTATCTTTAAAATAAAAATCAAAGTTTTAGTTTTAAAGTTACTTGTCTAAAGATTAGTAACATTACAGTTAAAAGAACAATTATGAACTTTTTTTTTTAAAGAAAATCATTTTAATCCTTTAAGTAGCAACTGTTTAAAGCCCGCTAATTGTGTTGCAAATACTGCTTTCCAAGAGCCAACAAAACTCTTAAAATAGTTAGGTCTTTTGCGTGAATTTCGATTCCCTTACAAGTTTTAAAAGAGTGTTTAAATCTACGTATTTAGTTCACTTTTCCCGTTTAAAACCTCTTATCAGAAAAAAATTGGGTAAAAGATTCGTAAATTGTTAGAAACTATTTGTTTCCTACAAACAAATAATTTCTTTTAAAAACAATTTTTATTTTCAATCGTTGTTTCCTTGGCAGGTTTTTCCGAAATAATAAATAAATAAATAAATATATCTTTTGATTGCATTGATACATTGCAAATTGCATACATCTACAAAATCTGATAATATTTCATTGAATATTTTTTTATTATTCTTTTTTTATTTAAATTTGTAGAATTATTATAAATAATACTATTTTAAATGAAATAAGATAGCTATTAAATCCACAGTTTATTGAAAAATATTTATTGAAGCACACAAATATAAAAAACAAGTAATATAAAAAAAAAAAAAAAATTTAAATCAATTTAAAACTTTTTTTCACTCTATTGCAGAAAGTCCTTTATAAATAATTTTCATTCATTTTTTTTAAGTTTATCTGGCGCCATCTATTGGTAGATATATGGGACTTAAATTTAAAAAAATATATAATTAATTAATTAAATTTAATTACTGAATTATTATTTGAAAAAAACTGTATTAACATCAAGTGTCATCCACTACGAGTTCAAAAAAAATGTATTTGAATTTGAGTGGATGAATAAAAAAGTATTCTATGAACAATTGAAAATTTGAACAAGATATATATAGGGAGAGTGTGAACTAATAGAAGGAATTGAATAAGAAATGATAGAGAACGGTATTCGAGTTTTAGTGTATGTTTATTTTGTAAGTTATTTATTTATTGCCTTTCGGTCTAAAACAAGGTGATTAAGTGTTGCAGGTGAAAGATTATCTAATCGTTCCACATTAACACCTGAATCTGACTAGAGTAGCTTATGAGTTTTGCTCCCATACGACAGGTAAATGTGGCCAATTGTTTTTAAGTCTTTTCAAAAAGCAATAACTTCTACTGCAGATTCGTCAGAGGGTTCATATGGTTTTACACTACATCAGATTTTTGAATTTAAACGAAAATCAACAACATTAAAATCGACACATTATAATTACTTGATTCATAACTTAATGGTTATAGGTGCAGATGATGAGAAGTAGTTAGTCTTACTGTCTTCAGATATGAGAAGACAAGATGTATGAAAATCTTGTTTCATTTAGTTAGTCTATCTGACGAAATACCAGAGTTTACTCTCCGCATGATTCCTCCATCTGCCATTGTTCCTCTTCAGTTATGTATGAACTGCACTTGTCATACACAACTAGGATTCTTACAATTTATTCATCTGTACAGGGACTGTACGCGTTTCTTCCTTCTTTTTTGTTCATTGGTCTCCACGCGTTACATATAACTGGAACCCCACACGATACTCTTACAATTCAGTGAACTGCATATGGTATACGTAACTAGAACCCACATGATTCTTTCATTCGCACACGATTATCTCATTTTCCAATTCATTGAGCTGCATATAGCTTACATAACTGTAATCCATACAATTAATCCATCCCCACAGGACAGTCAGCTGATTACCCTGTCTTCCAGTCATTGCATTGCATACATAAATGATAACTGAAGTGCAACCCTCATTTCCACAGCGACGATACGCGTTTCCAGCATCTTTCTGGACGTGGTATGTATAACTGGAAACCCACGCAATTCTCCCCATCTTCCAGTCCAGGGAAATGCACATGGCATACATAACTGGAACCCACATTATTCCCTCATTCCTATAAGAATCTTTCATTTTCTTGTTTACTGGTATGCACGTGGGTTACATAGCTGGAATCCATACAATTCATTCATCTCCACATAAGCCTCTTACGGTTATCCCGTCATTAAGTTCACTGCTCTGCATGTGGTATACATAAATAAAGACCCGTACAAGTACCTCATAAATAGATGTACGACATTGCGCTGCCTCCTTTCTGTTCATTGAACTGGATGTGGAGTATATAGTTGGAAACCCACGCAATTCTACCCATCTTCTAATTCAGTGAACTGGACGTGGCATACGTAACTGGAACCCACATGATTCCCCCATTAACACAAGATTGTTCTTTTTTTCCAGTAAATTGACTGCAGATGGCTTACATAACTACAGTTATACAGTTGTTACATAATACAGTTTATCGATCCGCACATAAACCTCACATGATTTCTCTTTTATTGCGCTACATATGGTATTTATAAAGGAAAACTCACACGATTCCCTCATCCTCACAGAGGCGATACACGTTTCCCCGTTCTTTCTATTCGTTGGACTGCACTTGGTATAACAGGTGCTATAACTCACATACTAATAGTGCAACAGCTGTCAAATTTATACACGTGTCTTTTGAAGGTTAGGACTAACTAAAAATCATATGGATTTAATATTAGTAGCGCCATCTATGTTTCAGCCTACGAACTTATCAACTACCTGTTATATAAATGGAACACCACGCGATTTTCCATTTCGAGTTCAGTGGACTGCATGTGGCATACGTAACTCGAACCCCACGACTCCCTCATTAACACAAGATTCTTTCTTTTACTGTATATAACAACTTTTAATATATATAACTGCTCGTTTAATAATATTATTATTATTTTCTCTATCTATAGAATTAATTTGTCTTTCGATTGATTTTTTCAAAAAAGTTTATTTAAGATCTTAATAATTGAATTGAACAAAAGAATCTTCTAATTAAAGATTTTTTCATTGTCTAATTTTTACTGTGATCAGGAGTTAAAAGAAATCACATTTAAAAAACGTTCATTTAAAGCATTTTTATGGAAGTTTTAGATTTAGGAAAGAATTAATTAACGTATCGTCACATGCATGAGTTCCTTTTGCTAGGATACCGAATTTTTTTCTGGAATAATGAGAACAACTGGATAAATTTATGAATATCTTATAAAAAAATGTGAATTTTTTTCTTTTGGAATTTTAACAAATAGTTATTACGGTATACGAAATAATGACCAAAATGTTTTTATTAGAAATAAAAAAAAAATTCAATCTGTGGTGACTACACAATTATATTTAGAAAATAAATTCATTTTTTTTTTTGTAATTGCGGTATTAATTGACGGATTTATGACGAAGTAAGCATTCATCCGGGAAAACTATGGATTTTTTTAATTCTTGAAGAACTGTTTGAAAATAATTTTGAACTATCATGCAAATATGTAATGTCAATGCAATTATATAAATTAAAACTTTTACTCGTTTGAGAAAAAGTCTCATCAAAAAGTATTTGATCTATAATATCTGATTCCATTGCCAAGAAAAAAAAAAAAATACAATAATGGTCGAAATAAAGTCGTAATTGTACTGAGCAATTATGAATTTTATAATAAAATAAAAAAGGTCTAAAAAAATTTTGTACTTTTTAATGATTAAGAGATTTCTAGTCATGAGTAAATTGTGTCGTACTATTTCTGTTATGTTTTTAAATAGTTATCTCCTTTGTAAAACATATCTTGTTAAAAACTGACGGTAAATTGAATGCTTTCAATTACGAAGCCATATTACACATTGTGCACATCGGAAATTAATTATTTTAGAAAGTTTTTTTTTAATGTAGCTTTAAACGCTGTATTACATGTGTATGGATCAGTGGAACATCGCTATTCCCAAAGGATTTTAATCCGGGAGGGATTTAATTGATTGGTTCATTAATCATTCATAATCATTCATTGGCTCATTGATTCATTCAAGGAGTGATTTAATTTATTGGCTCATTTATTCGTTCATTAAACATTCATAACCGTTGATTGGTTTATTAATCCATTGGCTTACAGGAATAAATATCATATAAAATAGATTGTCATTTTTAATGGGTTGTCATATTAAATTTATAAATGCCAAATTTTCCATGATAATATTATAAAGTTTTTGAAAGTTCCATAATTAAAAATAATTAATATTCGTATGAATAAGTAATTAAATAATTTATTAAATAAGTAATAAGTAAATAAGTAATTAAATAATTTACCATATAAATTAATATACGACTACAGAGTTGCATTATTTGGAACAGCCTGATACTTGCAGCAGTTAGATTATTTGGAGATTGGAGGTAGTGTCAGAGAAGTAGGAGAAACTGAGGAGCCTGGGTTTGAAACCCGAGAAACTCTATAAGCGATGTGAAAACATTCACGTGTCTATTCCGGAAATAAAAATGAATAGTACATAGCTCGAAAAGTCTTTTCATTTTGTTCGAAGAAGTAGAAGATGAATGCAAAATCAGTAAGGGTAATGAATGACTAGAATGGTAAAACTGTTTTTTCCCCATTAGTGGGGAAAAGTAGCGAGATGATTTCGGAAACATCTATACAAAATTTTAGAATAATTCAATAATTATATGGCTATTTCTGCCGAAAAATTTAGCAGATTGTTATGGTATAGAGTATAGAAGCAAGAATCATCATATTAATTAATTAAATATGATGATTCTTGCTTCTGTAGTAGACAGTACATTTTACTGTCAGCTATCAAGACAGTACATTTTTATTATATATATATAAATTAAAAGGTAAAACTTACAAAATCATTTATTGATATTAAATAAAATATGATTACGTTTTCTACAACCAGCCAGACAGCCGACTCTAATTTTCTTTCTATCTCAATAAATCATACACACTTAGTGGGCTTTATATATCCGTGCCCAACGTCACAACCAGAAAATGATTTCAGAAAATGAATGACTCTGCTGTACAAAAAGATTGCATGAATTAAAGATTGGAACTAACTTACCGACAATTCCACATTAACTTATGCTAGGTGCTCAACTAAGTTGCCGGGTTTCACACATGGATGACACTAATGTTACATGTTCGCCCATATACTTGTTGGAAGTTGTATTTTTCATATGTTAGACATCTGTCAATAATAATCAGTCGTAATAAAAACACATGTCGAAAAAAAAAAAAAAAACCATTATTTTAACAACGAAGATGTCGAGTTTTTGTGCCAACAGCTAAAACACATCGTTTGTTTGAGTTTTGGTATGACGCTTTACGGTCATTTTGTGCATTTCGGCTAATTAGACCGGGATCTACAATTTAATGTGGATTCCAAACCACTAATAAGCATCCAGCCTGGATTTGACTAGAAGCCTGTGATACCAAAGGCCAGAGCGCTAGTAAATAGGCTATCAGGTTGCCGTTTGTTTGAGGAAGCCTATTGCGAACTTAGATTAGTCTAAACTATTCGTGAATATTGCTTGAAAATTAATTTAAACTGTTCAGAGGTGTCGATTCCGATACTGAAGGACAAGATGCGCTCGGATGATGATGATTCTATCGTCCAGGACACCATCAAAACATTGAAATGCAATCTCTACCTCACCCTATGCATTCGCCAGACCCCTTCTGATTATCACTTGTTTCATCACTTGTTCCAATCAATGGCTATCACTTGTTCCAATCACTCCATTTGATCAATTTTAAATTATAAAATTGGTTGGATGAATGGATTTTTTTGGACGGTCCAAAGACGCGTCGTTTTATCATCGCAATATTCATGTCTACCCAGAAAAATGGCAAACGTGTCTAGCTAGTGAAGGTTGATAAATTTGAATAAACAAAGTTTTGTATTTCCATTGAAATTTGAAATTTTTATCGATAAAAAATACCCGGTAACTCGTAACTTATTAAATATACGAGCTACGAAATATGCTGAAAATTATGTAAACATTCCATTTTAAGTGACTTTTTCAATTGCAGAATTTTTTTCATCCCGGTAGCCCAAAAAGTTTGAAGAATATATAAAAAAATATAATTTCAGAATGTTACAGCAATCAACAAACGTTTTCCGAAGGTCTATATATGCAAAATTGATGTTGCATTTCGGTATTTTTTTTTTTAAATTCCTTTTTTCCTTTCGCATTAGCGCAAAATCTTCATAAAACATAAAATGGACAAGCATGCAAAATTTTGGAATAATCAATAAATATATTCTGGTTGAACTTTTAAATCTTAAAATGGACAATAGTTAGCAACTACACAGACATACTCTTATTTATTATGTTGATATAAAAGTTGTGAATTCTTCAGTTATAAAAAGTACAGTCGATTAATCTTATAATAGATACCCATTCGATTGCATTAAGGTAAATTTTAATTAAAAGAAGTTGTACGAATTTTATATTAAATTAATTTTACAATATTATGTAAAGAAGATTTAAGGATTTAACTACTCTCAATTTTAACGACGCAATTATTTTATTTCATAAAAACAAACATTTATACAACAAATGTTAGTAATATACTTATTATCTACTAAACACATATTTTACTGCAACTAAATTAATATTTGTATTCCTATTTTCGAATGATATTTAATAACAATTTTTTCAATTCCTACTATTAGTTCACTCTCCCTATATATATCTTGTTCAAATTTTCAATCGTTAATAAAATACTTTTTATTCATCCACACAAGTTGAAATACATTTTTTTTTTTTTTAAACTCGTAATAGATGGCACTGGATGTTAATACAGTTTTTTTCAAATATTAATTCATTAATTAACTTTAATTAATTAATTTTAGTTTAGTTTTTCTATGGAAGAAAAAAATTATCTTGCGAAAGATATTTAGCAGGATATAAATACAGGAATAAATACCGTCAGTGGCGAAGAGTGTAGATCGCTGGAATTTTTTTTTTTTTTTTTCTGATTCTTTTTTCATTGTGGGTTTTAGTCTGAGTCAAGGACAGAACAAAATGGAAAATGAAACATGTGAATAAATTTGTGAGAGAGATGGAAATATTTATAAAAATTGTAATTATTTAATAAAAAGTAACTAAAATAAAATTTTTCTCTGTTGACCTAAATAGGAATAGGAATTTTTTTATATTACTTGTTTTTTTTTTATATTCTTATAAAAGACACAAAGGGCCTGAATGGCCGAGTGGCTAGCGCTCTGGCGCTCGGTACCACAGGTTTCGGGTTCGTGTCCGGCGGTGCCATGGTTGTTTGTAGTGGTTCGGAATCCACTTTAAAAAGTAGGTCCCGGTCTAATAAGATCGTAGAACGTTGAGGGGGCATTGTTACTCCGTGGCTTATCTTCAAGTGACACGCGCCCCCTGGGTAATGCAAAGTGAGTACGTCTGCGCAGCACTTGCCTTAAGGCATCCAACACCAAGGTGTCTGTGTTTGCCAGCTGCATTAGAAAAAAAAAAATAAATAAAAGACACAAAATTTTAAACTTTTTCCCTACACCTTGACTATTATCAAATTAATAGTATGTTATTAATATACTTTTTTTATACACGACACACTTAATATTTGAGAAAATTTTGAATAAAAAGTATTATTGTGAATCATTTTAGAATATATATATATACTTAAAACAAGGGTAAAAACTTAATTTATATCGTTTTAATGGTATATGAGTCTCTCTTTTCCAGAAAGGTGTAGGCGACAGATTATTATTTAATATTTCTTTGATTTTGTGACTGAAAACTGAGAAACAGCTGTTCCGATTATTTCTATTCCAGCTGTTTCTATTGTTCCCAGTTAATTCGTAATCATATTTGCATTCCTGAAATATTAACATTATTAATATGCCAGGAGTCGTTTATATTCGTGGAATACATTAGCATTTACTTTTAAATTTTGAAAAAAGTTTTTATATAAATAGACGAGAGTAGGTGTTATTGTATGAATTTCAAGAATATTTGAACAATTATGAGTATTGTACAAATAACAGTTACTTATTTTATTAATTTATTACGAGCAGTTGAAATGAATGGGTACTGATTAGATAAATGGGTAGAATATAAAAATGGAATATTAAATGATGTAATGGGCATACAGAACAGCTTTGGTATGAATGAAATTTATATTAAATGTATTTCATATTTTTATGTATCTATAGTTAAGAAATACTTATTTATTTTCTTATTTCTATTGATACCAATTATATTACAATGATTTACTCGTTCCTTAGTGGTGACGTGCGCCACTTATGAAAATTAGGGTTGAGGTTGAAATCCGCTGACGACTTGGTTGTAGACACTTTTTCAAAATACTAGGAGACTCTATGCCGTTTGTGATGTTCAGCCTCTTGCATCATTAGTCGAACTACCAGATGTGAGTTTTCCCAGGTTTTCTCTCATACGATAAGCAAATTCGAGGTAATTTGGCCTAAAAGTTCCCCATCCTAAAGCCCTCCTTCTTCAGCCAGACTTCTATCTGCGAGTGATCCATCACATCAGAAACTGCTCTTTTCTCTCCTTCCATGAGACCACACGAGCTGTAGGACTTGGATTAGATATTGCTGTCTACCAAGTGGGATAAGAAATTTTTTATGTATCTATCGTTAAGAAAAACTAATTATTTATTTTCTTATTTCTATTCCTACCAGTTACATTACAATTCTTTTAAATACCAGTTATTGTCCTTTTCAAAGCACAAAAGAAAAATTAAAAGATATTTATATTTATTTCTCTAAATTTATTGCATAATAAATAAATATCTTGCATATATTAGATATGTATTTATTATTTCCTACTAATTTTACAAATTTACATGCCAAAGTGGAACTGGAAGATATTTATTGATTATTCTAAAATTTTACACTTTTCTTACATATTCTTCAATTTGTTGGCGAATGTTGGAAAAAATTTGTAATTAAAAAAGTTACTAAAAATTGAAATTTACTTAATTTTCAGCTAATTTCATATACCCATGCAACATGTCAGGGTTTCCTGTTACTAATTGCAGTGACACAAAAAGTACTGTCTCAAAGGAAGCAATAACAATCCTTTTTCTATGAATCTGATGATAAGGTCAATTGGAAACCTGCTAAGAAATTTGGAAATATTTACATGTTTATACTTTATACTTTCAGAGTTAAGCACCTAGTCTGAGACAGACCTTAACTATAACGCGGCGTGATTCACGAAACCACAAGGTTGGAAACAGACGGAAATTCCGGTCTATTCAGTCACTTCAGTGAAAAAAAAGAAAATAAAACAACACGTCTGGTTGCACAGAACTCCCTTTTCCTCTTCACCAAAATTCCTTTTCACCAGTCAGCTTCCCTCACTTTCCATTGGAGTAGACATTTCTCAACTCGTGGTCTATCACCAATCACGTTGCAACAACTCAGAGTATATCTTATTCAATCTGAATTTGTTTCGACCTGTGATTTGGTTCGATTTATCGCTCTATGCGCAAACAGACACGAGGGGTACTGTTTAAAGTGGATTCCGAAATACTCACAAACAACCATGCCACCGCCAGGATTCGAACCTGAAGCTTGTGGTACCAAAGGCTGTGGTACAAAGGTACCTAACCACTTGGCCACCAGCCGCTTTTTCGACCTCTGAATGTCGCACATACAATCGCTAATTTCCTCATTATACATGATATCGAATATCTGTTATCAGATTTGAGTGACATGTTGTTGTTCTCATCAAAACCCTAATTGCATGTAATATAACTACCCACGATAAAACTGCTGTCAAATTTGAGTGATGGGTTTATTACACATTTGTCAAATATACAATATACAAAATTTGTTGAGGTGTTTGAATTTGATGGGAAAACACCGTCATTATTATAGAGTCAGCAAAAATTGGTTCCCGTATGAGACTCAAGATAATAAAAGGTGGGAAACTTGTTATCCTCTATCTTCGCAACAAACTGATCATTCCATTATATTTTTGTCATATATATTATATGAAATGAACATAAATGTTTACTTTCAAAAATGACATTTGAAAGACGTTTTCTCTATATTCTTATCCAACTCTAAGAAGATTTTCTGTTTTATAAGAAAACTGTTACAGTCTATCAGGTTAGATTGAAACGCCATCAGAAAAAGGATTTTCTCCTGTCCATGCAGGTTGACAACTTCATTACATCCGAGGTATCTTCAGGAAGCAGTGAACGGTGTATCATGTCTTCCAGGTGGATTTTTATTGAAGTGAGAATGTCATGCTATATACCTTTAGTGTTACTATTCCACATTCTTAAAAAGTAAAAAAATGAAAAAAATATTGAAATATTTATATACATTAAACGTTCATTAATGTTTTATAAATAAGAAACTGATATATAAGAATAAGCCACGGTTTTTTAAAGATATTAATTTTCTTTTAAAATGAGACGATGTTTCAAATATATGAAAAATGAAAATTTGAATTATATCGATATTTTTAATTAATAAAATGATAAAATTAAACAACCTTAAGAAATATTTTAAATTATATGTGTCAATGATAATGTTAATATTTTTAAATTCAAAGTTTTTACGTTAATTTTTTTTTTTAAATACATTAGTTTTATTAATTAAATATAAATACGAGAAATACTAAAACATTTACAAAATTGAAACCTTTATAAATGTTTTATGAATAAGAAGCTGAAAGCAGATATAAAAACAAACTATTGAATTGTTTTGAAACATAAATTTCCTTTTTAAAATGAAACAGTGTCTCAAATATAAGAAAAAACCTGAATTAAATTGATAGTTTGTTAATTAATAGCTTGATAACAGTAAACATCCTTAAGAAATATTCTAAATTATATATGTAAACGACAATGTTAATTTAAAAAAAAAAAAATCATTGGTTTTGCTTAAAAATGGGAGTTACTTCTTTGGTAGATGGTCATTAAATCATTTGCCTATACCTCTGTCTTGTAATATGACACGTATATAGCGATGCTCAGACTGAATTATGGTGTCATGTGTTTTGAAGTTGTGGCTTGTATATGTGCCAATGATGGTGTTAATTTTTTTTAATTCTTCGTTCTTACGTTAATTTTCATTAAATGCATTGGTTTTGTTTTAAAATGTGAATTATTTCTTTGATAGATGGTCACTAGACAATGTGCTTCACTCCCTGTTCTATAATATCACATGTTTATGATGATATTCAATGATTATGGTGACTTTTTTTGAAGTTGTGGCTTGTATATATGTCAATGATAATGTTAATTATTTTTTATTTCATAGTTTTTACGTTAATGTTTCTTAATTCATTGGTTTTGTTTAAAAATGTAACTTATCTCTTTGATAGAAGTCACTAGACGTGCTATTCCGTAGTCTATAATGTCACATGTATATGGCGTTGCTCAAAATGAATTATGGAGACATGTTTTTTGGCTTGTATATATGTCAATGATAATATCATTTTTCTTGAAATTCACAGATTTTACATTAATTTAATAAATTCATTGGCTTTTGATTAAAAATGTGGCTTATATGGCGATGCTCAAGATGAATTATGGTGACATGCTTTTTTGAAGTTGTGGCTCGTGATAATTTTTTTTTTTTAATTCATAGCTTTTAAGTTAATTTTTGTTAAATTCATTGGTTTTGTTCAAAAATGTGAATTATTTCTTTTATAGATGGTTACCAGACAATATGCTATATATATACCCCAGTCTTGTAATACCACATGTATATGACGATGCTCAAACTGAATTATGGTGATTTGAAGTTGTGGCTCGTGATAATGTTTTTTTAATTCATAGCTTTTAAGTTAATTTTTGTTAAATTCATTGGTTTTGTTCAAAAATGTGAATTATTTCTTTTATAGATGGTTACTAGACAATATGCTATATATATACCCCAGTCTTGTAATACCACATGTATATGACGATGCTCAAACTGAATTATGGTTATTTGAAGTTGTGGCTTTATATGTCAATGACAGCGTTAATTTTTAAATTCATAGCTTTTACATTAATTTTATCAAATTAATTGGTTTTTGTCTTAAAATGTGAATGATTTCTTTAATATATGGTCATCATATAACTTTTTTAAATTGTGACTTGGGTGCAGAATGAAATAATCAAATTTTATAAAGTATTATTTTATATGAATAAAGAAATTCTTTATAAAATTTAAAAAAAAATATAAGTTTATTAATAAAAATTATATCATTTAATTTGCAAATCAATTAAACAATACAAAATAATCACGTACAGATTATTAATTAAATTTAAAATGCTGAATTTTTAGAAAATAATCTATTATTATTATCAAAAATATATCTACAACCAGAAGGTAGTACTTGGATATTTAAGATATCAATGTCGAGATAGGTGACTCAGAAGTTCGTGTTGATCTAAATGTCTGTAGTGATTCTGCAACTTCTAATTAACTAACTTTGCAGCATTATTTGCTTTAATTTCAATCCCGGTATTATCTGCAGCACTGACACAGATGCACGAGCAATTTCAGCAATGCAAATTATTAATATCGTTCAAGATTTACTGTTAAATCAGTTCTCAAAATCAATACAGACGCTTTAAAGCTTAACATCGATTGCATAATGAAGCCGAAAATATCCTCAAAATAGTAATGTGTCTGATTGAGAGCCAAATTAATTTCGATAAATATTTTAAATTTATATAATAAATTTATGATGTTGAGATATTTCTGATATACATTAAAATAAATAGGCTCTGGGCAAGATTGAATTAGAAACAACTAGTCTTATATTATTTTATAAATAAACCGCACAGTATTTTTTATTTTGAAGATAAAAGGGTTAACTTATTGAATAAATTTTATAGTTAAAACAAAATTAACTTTATTCTAAACACTTTTAAAAACTCTGTTAACTAGTAAAAACTTTATTATTTTGTTTCATTGACACTTAAAAGAACAAAAGCAAATATTAATGAAAATAGCATAATCTTGAAATATGGTAAACAAGAAATAGCATTAAAAATATTGGTAATATAAGCAACTTATATTAAAGCAATCTTTAGCAACTTATTTTAAATTAAAAAAATATATGTGTGTTCGTAAGTCACAATATGGGCATTTGGAAGGTGACAAAAATATTCATGATATACAAGATTCATCAATTTTAATAAATATATTTTTTTCGTACTAATACAAAAAATATATTTATTAAAATTAAATGTGTTGATTTTAATTATAATTTTAATTAATTTGAAGATTAAAAAGTGATAACTTCTATTGAGCAAATTTTTCTTTTATTTGCACTTAAAAACAAAAAGAATAAATGCAAATAATAATAAAAACAGTATAATCTTGAATAAGATAAACAACATTAAAAATATTAGTAATGTAAAACCCATTAGCATTATATTTTAAATATAAAAATATACATATGTTCGTAAGGTACAATATGGGCATATGTATAGTAACAAAAAATATTCATAATGAATCTTGTTGTATTAGTACAAAAAATATAAATATTTATTTATTAAAATTAAATATTATAATTTATTCTTTTATTTATTTATTCAATTTCCACATAAAAATTCGAACCACGAAATTATGAATTTGAAATTATAATTATCTATGTACTTTATATATTATTGTTTCTATAAAAATCTCATGAAGTACATTTTAAAATATTTGGATACGTTACATTGTTTGCCAAGTTATGATTATTATTTAGTTTAAAGATTTATAATCTAGCGATAAAAATATCTAGTTTTTATACATCAAAAGTAGAAAAACATTATTGCCATAAAATATCTGATATTTAATTATGAATAAAAAATAACCACATAAAAAATGATAAAATTATAACCACATTTATTAATTATAAATAGAAGACTGCTCAAAGTATTACTGTAAAAGTAAGACTGCTCAAAGAATCAGAAAGGTGTAGATTAAAAACCTGGTGTATGTATTATGAGATCTGAAACCTATCGAAATTTTTAATACTGAACACTACCGACAACAAATGATCGATTTGAATCATGAATGGTTTGCCTAAAAGAGCAACAGTTTTCTTTTTTTTTTTTTTTGGCTTGGCATCCATATATTGTCAGACAGGTGGAATAAATGTATAGCTATGGCCAATAATTCAAATAAAATATATTTCATCGTTTTTATACAATAAACGTGTATTTTCTATTCAAAATTTCATGTTTTATATCAACATACCTGGTATAAATCTTAAAAAATTTCTATATCTTTGCTAAAAATGTGATTTTGTTTCTGGTAAAGATAATTAATTTTTTTTTTACTTTTGTTTCCGTCTGATTTTCTCTCAGTATTTAAATATACTAATATTACAATAATCGTTATGGTACAAAGTGTATAAGGAAAAATTAAAATCAAAATTGTTATATGATGTTTCTTATTATTACTTAAACTACATTTACAATTTGATATATTTTTTTTTGTTCTAATGCAGCTGGCAAACACAAACAGTTTGTCTTTGATGCCTTAAGGCAAGAGTTGCGTCAACATTACTCGTTTTAGCACTACCCAGGAGGTGCGTGTAGCTTGAAGATAAGCTATGGACGCAGAGTAACAGTACCCCCCGCAACGCTCTACGATCCTGTTAGACCGGAAACTACGGTTTTAAAGTGGATTCCGAACCCCTACAAACATTCATGGTATAGCCGGACTCGAACCCTGTGGTACCGAGCGCCAGACAATCGGTCATTCACGCCCAAAATTGATATTAAATGAAGTGATATTTAGTGTTATATATCTTATGCAAAAACTGTCAGTATTTTTTATTTCCTAATGCAGCTGGCAAACACTTAGACAGCTTGGTCTTGGATGCCTTAAGGCAAGCGCTGAACAGACGTTACTCACTTTGCATTACCCAGGGGGCGCGTGTAACTTGAAGATAAGCCACGGGTAACAATGGCCCCGTAACGCTCTACGATCCTATTAGGACCGGGACCTACGGTTTAAAGTGGATTCCGAACCCTGCAAACATCCATGGCACCGCCGGGAATCGAACTCGAAACATGTGGTACCGAGGCCCAGAGCGCTAGCCAGTTGGCCATTGAGGCCCCTGCTGTCAGTATATAAAGACTTAGAAATAAATTTATCTCCCGCCTGAAACTTTAACATTTTTTTCTTGTTTTATTCTTGATATTATGTTTTATGAAATGGGGCCAGAATAGGCTAGCGCTCTGGAGCTCGGTACCATAGGTTTCGGGTTCGAGTCCCGGCGGTGATCCATGGTGTTTGTAGGGGTTTCCACGTTAAACCGTAGGGGATCGTAGAGCGTTACGGGGGCATTGTTACTCCGCGTCCGTGGTTTATCTTCCAGTTACACGCGTCCCCTGGGTAATGCAAAGTAAGTAACGTCTGTGCAGCGCTTGCCTTAAGGCATCCAAGACCAAGCTGTCTAAGTGTTTGCCAGCTGCATTAGAACAAAAAAATGTTTTATGAAATATTTTTCGCATCAATACAATTTAAAAATTATTAGCAGTATCTAGTAAAAAAAGTTGTTATGCATCGGAACTATCGTCTCATTTCCTGATTATATATTTTATGAAATATTTTTCTCATCAATATAGTTTTCGATTACCTCCCAGTGTCTAGTGAAAATAATTGTTGTGCATGAAACACATTACCTTTTGTTGTATTCATAGAATAAAACATTAAACATTCTTTTAAATCCATTTTAAGAGAATGATAAATGAATTTCTTGTAAACTCTATTTGTATCTATTCAATAGGCTCTTGAAAAAAGAAAACAATCTTTGTTTCTTCAAACAACATTCTTAATTACAATGCAACGTTCGCCAAAATATGCATTTATTACATTTATTGATTGCAAATATCACTATTAATGATAATGTAATTATTTTTTAGTTATTAATCATCCCTTTCTGAGTAATTTATATCTAACAGTCCATTCATTTAATTCATCTTCGAAATGGACAAAGAAGCTTGTTTAAGTAAATATCACGAAAGATAGAATAATGAATGTATATCATGAAAATGAAGAGAGTGAATAGAGTTTTTGGACGCTAATTGAAAGTTTGAAAGAAATGAGAATTCAGTTTTCCAGTACTAAATATTATCGGTTTTTCAGTGCTAAGTATTCTGTACTAATCCCCCCATCATAAATAACATTGCATTTATAAGAACAAAGGAACTTCAAAAATGGACCAACCAGTAGAATTAAACAATGTTATTTATCTTTTAGCATAAATAAATGAATTTTAATGTACTTTAAAAATGATAATGGGACAAATTGTTTTGAAAATAATGTGTCTTATATGTTTAAATAACTATTATAATTAAGAAATTGTTAAAGGAAATCTATACTTTATTATATAACTTCTACTGTTAACTTTATTTAACTTTTCTCAGAAAATAAATAGACAATTCTTATTGTCATTAAGTTAATCTTATTTTAAAAGACTAGCTTGATTTAAAATTATTAATCTATCAAACACTTTCTGCGATTTCGTTTTAAAATTAATATTTAAAATTTTCAATTCTGCAATGAATTTCAAATTATTTTACTTAATGTTTCCAAATGGAAAAATACATAGCGTGGATTTCCTTGTACATGCATACACATTTATAATATTTATTCAATAATTTTTGGTATAATTTGAGAACATCTTGAATTATCTATTTATCTTGGAAATACTCTTGGACTTCTTGCTTTTCTTCAAATAAAATATTCCTATCTGTTAGAATACGCTATAACTTGAGAGTTCTTCACCTTCTTTTTCAGACATACTGTTGAAATTCTTGTTTTTCTTGTAATAAAATATTCATATATGTTAGAACAGATTATTAAACTGATACATTGTAATTATTATGACGGATATACATTTATTATTAAACGGATTTATATAATGCTCATGAATTATTCAATAGCAATTGATTTAAATTCCGCTTGCGCATATGGTTTTTATGACATCCTATTTTTGTAGACTCCTTCTATGATAAATATAGCACAGAGAATTACATTTTTTTCCTTGAACTTAAAGAATTTATATCATTTTGAAGCAAAAAATTAAGTTTAAATTAGTTTGTTTAAAGGAAATTGTAATTTCTTTTTAGTAGCCATAACATATTCTTCATAACAAAAAGTAAAGTTTATTATAAATATTATCTAGACCAGTGTTTCTAAAAAAATTTAGGATTTATTTAATGGAGACTTCTTTAAAATTTTGTTCATGGTTAACAGAGATGTTTAAAATTTACTAACACATTAAAATATAGTCTACTTTTAATAAAACACTTTTTTGACCAACGTTTTTATATTCAGAAAATGACACCCCTAGACAAGTTATCATTTAGATTGAAAACAAATTGAATATATTTTGTATGTTGTTACTAATCCCTGGTGTAAGAAAGCTTACACCAGGTCCAGAAGACCCCATAGGGCCATGGCTAAAGTTTTAGTGAGGAACCACGAGTTCTGAAGACTGACTAAATCTCAAGACAACGTTCTTACAATCATATTTGACCGGGGACTATGGTTTAAAGTGGATTCCGAACCACTACAAACATCCATGGCACAGCCGGAATTCGAACCCGAAACCTGTGGCACCGAGTGCCAGGGTGCTAAATAATCAGCCCCAATATTGTGTACTACTGGGCCCAAAAAAGTAAGACCAATTTTTTTTCAAAAACTCTTTAATTATTCTTCCAAATTTATGTCATCGCCTTCAAAGTAATCCCTTCCGGACACAATGCACTTATGCCAACTGTTTTTCCAATTCTCAATGCGTTCTAAAAAGTCATCATGTCTTTCAAATCACGCTGTGATTCACGTTGAATCTCTTCACTCGACTCAAACTGTTATCCCCGGAGTGGCCTTTGAGTTTTAGGAAATAGCCTTCCGAATGCCTTTTTGCAACATTCTATACATTTCCGCAAACAAAATTCAATGCAAGTTCTTTGCTCAATGAATTCAGACATTTCAAACAACACCAGAATCAGTTTTAACGTCTCACAAAGCCAAGCGTCACTCCAACACTAATGAATATGTGGACGTCAAATTTCACACAGATATCAAAGACAGTGCCAGCAACCGAAAAAAAAAAAAAATTGAAATTCCATAATCCCCGGGAATTTTAAATTGAAAATTGGTCTTACTTTTGGACACAGTAGTATAAAAATATAAAAACGTTTTAACATAAAACGACATAAAAAAATGTTTTTCTGAAATAGCAAATTTTCATCTGCACTATTTAGAAAGATATAACTCCCTTTAGCAACAGTCACAAATAGCACAAAATTTTCAAAATTTTCCGTGGTCCCTTAGAGAAATGCTCTACTACCCGCAGTTTGTGTATCATTGATCTAAATACAGTTTGTTTTTTACTAATTCTCCCTGCCTTTTCATTAGCTTTTTCAAACACTTACTGAAATAAACAGCAAGCATAAATTCATAATGGGCCATCATGAAAATGATGCATTTTATGAATCACTTCCACAATTCATTTGCATTGATTAAATGACTGCACTTTAGTTAATGAAGTGTTATTCCTTCTTTTATGAAAAATTTACTGTAAATTTTTTCTACAGTGGACCTTAACTCATTACTTTTCTAAAAGTTAATATCGAAATGGAAAAAAAAATAATAAATAATAATAATAATAATAAAAAATTGCAGTTTTTATTAGTATCGTAGAAGAAAGATAAATTAAACATTCTTTTTTTTTTAAATCATTCTAGTAAATTGAACAAACTGAGTGCATTTGTGTACCCAGAGAAGGTTGTGGGTTTGATCTCAGCCCTGATACAATAAGTAAATAAGTAAACATATGCACGATAAGTATCATGTGATACAATAAAGTAAATCTGAAATCATGTGATACAATAAGTAAATCATGTGCACGTTTTCAAACTTCTATTAGCTCACACTTTTCATTTAGGTCAAACAATTGTTTTTGTTAAATATTTAACATTGGAAGGAATCTTCATTTTATCAGTGTCAATTCTACTATCACTCCTGAATGTGCTGATTGAGCCTGGGTTTTTCTGGTATGTCTTCTTCTTCTTCATTTTGGCACAACAGCCCCATAGAGGGGCCAAGTCTGTTTACATGCTAGCAGATTTCGGAAACAGGAGATGTTTTCTATTTAATCCTAAAGATCTAAATGTTTCATTTTTTTTCTTAGGTGGTTAATCATACGACCAACACTCTGCAGTCATATTAGACTACGGCCTACAGTTTAAAATGGATTTCTAACCATTACAAGCGTCCATGACACCGAGCGACAGCCACTCGGCCATCAGGACCTTTTCCTGGTTTAGTTCTTTAAATATTCATCGAAAAATTAAAGTTGACACTAAAGATGTAATCGATGAACTGGTGAAAATAAAAGAAGATTGAAATTCAATTCATGATTTGTTTGTGTAATCACATTCAAAAATTATCTATTCATTTTGTGCAATTATTTTTACTTTTAATGCGCTCTTGCTTTTGTATTTGAAATGAATTAATGTAAAAATTATTAATATATGGAATTCCAACTTCAGATACATTTTCTATGACGTACATTTTAGTGTGACCTATTGAGTTTTCATATACAGTAACACGTTATTTCATTAGCCCCCCCCCTAAGACAAAATATGAGTGCCTGATTGAATGCGCTATTCTTTTACAAATGAAAAATATATGCATGTTTGTATTTTTTTAAATTAAACT
Organism: Caerostris extrusa; assembly: GCA_021605095.1. Taxonomy (NCBI): domain Eukaryota; kingdom Metazoa; phylum Arthropoda; class Arachnida; order Araneae; family Araneidae; genus Caerostris; species Caerostris extrusa. Next base: position 112,402 of record BPLR01006438.1, read on the forward strand.
TAGTTCCTACAAAGGAAGCAAAAATTCGGAAGCTACGTGTTGAACTCGAAGTAAAGTAAACTATTTAGTATGGTCGTTTTGAAAGTTAAAAAAAAATTTATTTTACAATTCAACATAAAATGTAAAAAGCATATTAAATATAATTGATTTGTTTAATTACTTGGAGGAAAGTTATATAAAATCGAAATATTTTATTTTGTGAATTTAATTCAATAGTGAATGTTATTTTGTTGTTTAAATTTCTTTTTTTTTTTTTTTTCATTATGAGAAATGTGAGTATCTTTACAAATATAAATATTATAATAATTAAACTGGTAATATATTATGTATAATAAGAGCTGAAATATAATCCTTTTGGAACTGAACCCAAATCCCTGGTCTCTGCTAAGAAAGGGCCCTATCTCTCGTTACAGTTCTTCAGTTGACATGGGGAGGAGGTTTGGAAACATCAGATGCTGCCTTGGGGTTGTATGACACATACTGCTGTTACACAATGTGTATGTAATGTATCTACATCCTCTCTTAGAGATGGGAAACGATGGATCTGTTATAGTTAACGATTCTGCTAACGATTCTTAGCGATGAATCCATTATATTCTAATGACGAATGTGATTTGCTATACTAATGCTCTGACGATAAAATTGCTATTCAGAGAAATTGGAAAAAAGAGCAACCTATATATAACAAGTAATATAAAAATAAAAAAAATTGAAGTCAATTCCTACTTTTTTACTATATTGCAGAAAAGTCATTTACAAATAAAGTTGAAATGTTGCTTTTACATCTGGCGCCATCTATTATTAGATACATACAACTTAAATGTAAAAAACTAAAATTAGTTAATTAAATTTAATTACTGAATTAATATTTGAAAAAACTGTATTAACATCAAGTGTCATCCCCTAAAAAAATGTATTTGAACTTGAGTGGTTGAATAAAAGAGTATTTTATGAACGATTGAAAATTTGAACAAGATATATATATAAGGAGAGTGTGAGCTAATAGAAGTAATTGAAAACAAGCAATAGAAATGAGTAATATCAGAACCATAATAGCTTAAATCAATTTTAGAAAAAGCCAAAAGGTTTAAACATTTATTTACCGCAGATGACAGCATTAATTCGCAAACAAATTTGCGTTTTTGCAATTTTTATAAAATTAAAAAAAGTAGGAATTATTTTAAATTATTAGATTATAAGATTTTTATTATAAGATTTTTATTTGTAACTTTTACGAACTCTTATCAATAAACCATAATATGGTATGAATGACAAACAGGTGTAGCATTTACTTTTGTAGATAGTTCTTGTTTTTATTTATTGTAAGCAAAACTTATATTTATCTTTTTTAACTTAAACTTTAATAATTAATTAAACTTAACTTCTACCTAATTTACTTTTTAATGATTAAAAAATAAATTTGGAAATAAAATAATTTATATTAATTTGAGAAGCAAGAATTATTAGAATAATTTATATTAATTTGATAAACAAGAATTATTAGAATAACTTATATTAATTTGAGAAACAAGAATTATTAGAATAACTTATATTAATTTGAGAAACAATTATTAGAATAATTTATATTATTTGGATATGTTTAAAAATTTAGTTTTTATCTGTAGCAGCATTAATCAGCAAATAAATTTGTTTTTACATTTGTTTACAAAATTTTTAAAAAAGTAGGGACTAGTTTAAGTGATTATTTGATGTAGATTTTTTGTAACATTTACTAACTCATATCAATAAAACAGGATATAACATGAATGGTAAACAGGTGTATCATTTATAGAGCAAACAATTACTTTTGTAGATATTTATAGTTTTTATTTATTGTAAGCAAATCACGAAAAAAAAATCGATTTTTTAAGGATTTTTGTAAATGGCTATTTGAATACAAATCATATACAAAATAAAATTAGAAATGCTGTTTAGAGTAATTTATATTAAATTGAGAAACAGATTTAAAAATTTATTTACCATCGATGGCTGTATCAATCTGCTAACAAATCTGTTTAAAAAATTAAAAAAAAGCAGAACATATTTTAAATTATTATTTAGTGTATATATTTTTGTAACTTTTACTAATTAATATCAATAAATCAGGGGCAATAAAACATAATATGATAAGAATTGCAAAAAGGGTATAGTATTTATAGAGAAAACAGCAGTTACATTTGTAGATATTTGTTGTTTTTTATTTATTAAAAATCTAAGAAAATCTTAAAAAAATCTTAAATAATCTATCTTATAATCTAAGAAAAATCTTTAATAAGAAAATCTTAAATAAATCAATTATTTAATGATTTTTGTATATGTTTATGGGAGTACAGATCATATACAAAAACCAATTAGAAATGTTGTTTAAAATAATTTATATTAATTTGAAAATTAAAAAACTGGTATAAAAGTTTATTTGCTATAGGTGGCAGCATTAATAAGCGAACATACTTTACAAAAACAAAAAATTGTGGGAAAAAAAGCAAGTTATTATTTGAGGTAGATTTTTACTGCCTAATATCAATAAACACAATAAAAAGAAAACAATTCATTTTTGAAATGTTTCCTAAGATAAATATGCAAAATAAATAAATAAATAAAATAAAAACTTTCGAAAATTTAAAAGAACATTATGAAACAAAAATTCTATCCAATTAAATTATATTCCAGCTACCGGACAATTGAATAATCTGATACATCTAGGCAGTACTTGTAAGCAGTTATATTTAAACATTTATAAATACTATATGTTCTTTCATTTTTCATGTAAGCTTCATTCACAATAATATTTGATATCCATAACTTGAGAAAATTCGAAGCTGCAAACCGGCTTACTAAGGGATTTGAAAATAAAGAAGAATTTCGGAGTGCTCTGATAAAAGAGATTTTGTCGACAAATCGTAATTTATTTTATTGCATCATTATTTGCAGGTGTTTGTTTGTGCTTTGTGGTATTTTGTTTATCTCTTCAAAAGAAAAGTACTAATGGGAAACATATAATCTCATTTTAAAGCAAAGCTAAAATAGGATTACGCTTTTAAGCTTTTATTTGAAATAAAGGTTATTAAATAAAACGCATACATGAAGTCACATACACTGTAGAGGGTATCACAGTGTTTTATTTTAGTGTTTTGTTATGTATCAATTATTTCTAAATGCTGGATTAGCTAATGTATTGATAAACACAAAAGGAACAAAATTGTTACATTGAGATCATAACAATTAATTTTTAAACAATGATTAGGTTTTCACATCCATTTATTCTTGCTGCGTTCAATTTAGATTTCCAAATTCAATTTTACAAATAAAGAATTATTTTAAGACATAGAAAAGTATTCTGACGTTATTTAATCTTAAGCTCTATGGCAGTAAAAATTAAAAAAGAAGGGTTTACATGCTATGCATCAAAATCTGCATTGCGTTTTATCTAAGACTGTCTACTATACATCCAAATATTTACTATTTTTAAGCTAGATTGCACTATGGATCCAAATCTGCATTTATTTAATATAGATTGTATATTTATCCAAATCTGTAATGTGTATAATTTAGAAATTATAATGTGTTTAATGTAGATTTTATGCTATGTATCCGAACACAAGGAACAAATTGTTAAATTTGTACTTCAAATCTAGACCTAATAATTGTATAAGACTAACTTAAAAATTAAAAAAGGAAATGATTATAAGGTAAAAGTAAATCGGGATAATTAATCTCAGCAGTCGTATAATTTTAAAATCATGATTTAATGTGGGAATTAGAAAGTATGAATGAGATATTGAGGTAAAGAATTTAATTACAGTCAGATAAATGTCATTATCAATTATTCATTACTCAGGAAAATGTCATTATCAATTATCCATTACTCAGGAAAATGTCATTATCAATTAATCATTGCTCAGGTAAATGTTCTTCGTATTTGAGTTTCATACTAGGGGATCCGATTTCGGAAACTAAGTTGAAAAATTGTGTCTATGCCAAGAGTGTGCAAGATATGTCTGCAGAATATATCTGCATTGTACTTGAGGAAGATGGTGCTAACTACCGATATTCAGATCGACATTTGAACGCTTTAAGGGCTACATACCTACTTTTTCTAGTGGCGAAAGATTTCTTGTCAATGTTTATGGCTTTTTTTTAACAACTACTTTAACATTTTTTTTTTTTTCTTTTTTTGTTGAAGTTATTATAATGCCGAATAAAAATGTTTTTTTATCAAGTTTAAAAGTTATCGACCAAATATTTCAAGCTCGTGAATTTCCATGCAGTCAATCACTATAATTAGTATAAAATATATTGTAGCATAAAAAAATAACTTTAATTTTCTTATTTACTATATTATATTAAATTATTTCAATATTTTTATAAATTGATCCCTAGTAGTAAAGAAAAAGGAAATAAATTGTTCATTAGCTAAGAAATTGAAGAAGTAAAATTGCTCACTAGCTTAGAAATAGTAATAGAAGAAAAATGAATGTTTGACTGGATAGTTAGTCAATTGTAAAATTATTAATTTGTAAATGGAGAAAAACAAATAAAAATGCTGCACTTGATAAGTTGGGAAAAAGTAAAAATAATTTTTTGTTGAAGCTCAGGGAAATAATAAGGTGAAGAGGTAAAATTAAATTAAGGATGAATATTATTATGTACAAACACAATAAATTTTCATCACTTCGCCAATTAGAGATTTCTCAATATCAAAAAATATAGTTAAAAAATTAAAAAGAAAATTTACTTTAATTTAAGGTATTCAAAAGAACCTGGGTATTTACAATATGTTTTGTTAAATGCTGGCCATTAGATGCAAAGCTGTGAAATAGATATCCAATATCTCCGAAATTTACGATTGTGTGTGCCATGAAAAGATATGCAAATGGTTAGCATTGCAAAGCATTAAAGTATATGTGGACAAG
>BPLR01006439.1:0-43751 GCA_021605095.1 Caerostris extrusa
TTGCTGAAATATAAAGCCATATCTAAGATTTAGTAAAACTTTTAAACAACATGTCTGTTTTATATCTACACTAAATAAAGCTGTCATTATTTTATATTTTTACCCTCACATTTATTTAACAAACCCTCTTCGTCGATTTAAACACTGTTGATGCGATGAATATCATTATATTAATCTTTCATATCTCTCAATGGCTCACTTTTATTCTCAATTTAAATGAAAAAGAAAAAAGCAAATTCAACCCCGACATTATTCCTCCGAATATATCGACACCCTCCCACCCCAACTAATTTTTCTGTCTTTTTAAATGTCCCAGAACACGAAATGGAAATTTCTAGACTTACCCTCGTTCATTAATCATAACCGTAATCACAGTTCTGGGTGAAGGGCCCAATTCAGTGCCTACACCTCCACCATATGCAAATCGCTCGAAACGGTCATATATTATATGCTCTTTCCGGGTAGATTCTGACCTTTATTGCCTCGTTAAATCTTGTCGTTAAGCTAAATTACTGATTATATGTGTTATATCTATGACCAAATTAAGTTCTCGAAAGCACTTATCGGAATTTGAATATCCTAAAGTATTGAGCAATTCAAATTTCGGGATAATAATCCTCTTCCTGTTATTTTTCGTATTGTGGAAAATTTTACAATGCAATAACTTTCACCCTCTTCCTTTATTATGATATTTTAATAAAAGTTGCACCATGCTGTTTTCACTTTTAAACAAGTTTCCATATGATAATGCAAGTTTTGGCCACATTTTTAATAATGTTTTTAAAAGTGTAATAGATAACTTGTTATAATTTATATGCGGTATAAAATAGTACTTAGTGGCGCTTTTATTTGATCGTAAATGTATGCATTAATGGGAGGTTATATTTTGTGTATTTTATTACTCTCTTATTTTAAATATGGATAATTATTCTAATTATATACAATTTTACTAAAAATAAATTGTAAAATTGCGCTATAGTTTCAAATATACTACGTGAAAAGATCGTGTGGGTTAAAGGATTGAGAACTAGTTATTTGAATTTGAAGAAAGGATCTTATATTTCATTTACTTGAAAAAATCTAAATTTATAATCATTCCTGGTGATAAAAGTATCATTATAACTAACATTAATTTATTTAAAATATACAAAGAATAATATGAATTATATTCTAACATTTTGTGTTATTAATACAAACCATATCTAAAATTTAAAGTGAAACTTTGAAGCATCATGTCTGTTTTATATCCACACTAAATAAAAGCTGTCATTATTTAATACTTTTACTCTCACATTTATTTAACAAACCTTCTTCACCGAGTAAAACGCTGTTTGAAGCAATAAAATGAATATTATTTTATATTAATCTTTCATATCTCTCAATGGCTCACTTTATTCTCAATTTAAATGAAAAAGAAAAAAATCAAATCCTGCCCCAACATTGATGGTGTCGATATATTCCGCCGAATATATCGACACCCTCCAACCTCGACTAATATTTCTGTCTTTAAATGTCCCAGAACACGAAATGAAAATTTCCAGACTCACCCCTTCGTTCATTAATCATAACCGTAATCACAGTTCTGGGCAATTGGCTTGGTCTCTGGCTTTTGGTACCACAGACTCCAGGTTCGAATCCTGGCGGTGTCATGGATGTTTGTGAGTGGTTCGGAATCCACTTTAAACTGTAGGTCCCTGGTCTGTTCAGTCCTCGCAAGCTCAAAGTGACTGTAGAGCGACAAACCAAACCACCAATAAACTAGCGGCCTGATGGCCAACTAGCTATCTCTTTTTACCTTTGGCACCACAGACTCCAGGTTCGAATCCTGGCGGTGACATGGATGTTTTTGTGATTGGTTCGAAATCCACGTTAAACTGTAGGTTCCGGTCTGTTTAGCTCTCGTGCGCACAAGATGACCGTAGAGCGACAAACAAAACCAGCAATAGGCTATTTCCTTTCGACTTTGATTGGATTCTAACCGATTTTAAACTGAAATTCTCAACCAATCAACTATTACAACGTCGTTAAATTTCATTATCTATGCAACAGACAATAATAAAAGATATTTTAAAAATAATTTAACCTTATCTAAGGTTTAGTAAAATTTTGGAATATGTCTGTTTTATTTCCACACTAAATAAAAGCTGTCATTATTTAATATTTTTACCCTCACATTTATTTAACAAACCTTCTTCGCCAAGTAAAACACTGTTGAAGCAATGAAATGAATATTAAACTTTCATATATCTCAATGGCTCACTTTATTCTCAATTTAAATAAAAAGCAAATCCAACCCCGACATTATTCTGCCGAATATATCGACACCCTCCAACCCCGACTCATTTTTCTGTCTTTAAATGTCCCAGAACATGAAATGGAAATTTCGAGACTCACCCCCTCGTTCATTAATCATAACGGTAATCACAGTTCTGGGTGAAGGGCCCAATTCAGTGCTTGCACCTTCACCATATGCAAATCGCTCGAAACGGTCATATATTATACGCTCTTCCGGCTAGATTTTTGACCTTTATTGCCTCGTTAAATCGTGTCGTTAAGCTAAATTACTGATTTATATGTGTTATATCTACGACCTAATTAAGTTCTCGAAAGCACTTATCGGAATTTGAATATCGTGAAGTATTGAGCAATTCAAATTTCCTATAATAATCCTCTTCCTGTTATTTTCCGTTTTGCGGAAAATTTTACAATGCAATAACTTTCCCTCCTTTATGATATTTTAATAAAAGTTGCACTTATGTTATATTCACTTTTTAAAAGCAACTTCCATTATGAGTAAATAATGCAACTTTGGCTGCGTTTTTAATAATATTTTTAAAAGTATAATAATAGATAACTTGTTATAATTTATATGCCGTATAAAATAGTACTTACTGACGCTTTATTTGCTCATATAAATGTATGCATTAATGGGAGATCGTATTTTGTGTAGTTTATTACACTGTTATTTTATATGTAGATAATTATTCTAATTATAACAATTTTTACTAAAAACTAAATTGCAAAATTACGCTACAGTTTCAAATATATTACATGAAAAGATCTTTTAGGTTAAAAGACTGAAAAATATTTATTTGAATTTGAAGAAATGATCTTATTTTACTTGAAAAAAATCTAAATTTATATTTATACTTGCTGATAAAAAGTTTCGTTATAAGTAACATTAATTTATTAAAAATACAAAGAATGTTATGAATTATATTCTAACGTTTTATGATATTAATACAAGATAATTATATTAAGTTGAATGAATTAAATTTAGTTATCAAGTTACTACTAATTAACTTTTTGTAATTATGTATCACCTCTTTGTATTTAAGATGACTGTTTCATAGTTTTTCTCGTATTCTTTCCATTTGCCTATGATTTTTCATTTTTTAGTCTTAAAAATTTCTAGAAAAGAAATTTTTCTAATTGAGTCATCCGTTTATAAAAATATATATAAACGGATGACTCAATTAGAAAAAAAAATTTTTCTAGAAATGTTTTATTTTCAGACTATTAACCATATACCACAATGAATTGAAACATTTATTCTATTTATACGATTCCAAATGTAGTTATTCATTAAATCTCATTTAAATTAGGATGAAGTATATAATTACTTTCGAAATGACTTGTAAATATGCTCTGGTTAGGATTTAAAAAATGAAATCAGTTATTGCATCAAGCATTTGTTTCTAAATCCAGTATTTTCCGTTGAAAGAAGAAGTTTCATTTTTTTCCCTTTAACATACCAGATTGCCCGACTCATGGCTCTTCAGTGCCAATGTGCAACTCTGGTGAGCTTTAAGGCCATTCCACTGGCGGCTTTTTGTAGTAGACACTGTTCCAAAAAATGAGGTTTGGTTCGTCGCTGTACAGTCATTTTGTGCACATGAGGGCTGAACAGACTGGCACCTACAGTTTAAAATGGATTCCGAACCACTCACAACATACATGCCACTGCCAGGATTCGAACATGAGGCCTGTGATAGCAAAAAGCCAGAGCGTTAGCCACTTTGCCACCATGCCGCTCAAACCACGAGAAGACTCGATTGGCATTTGGGATTTTCAGCACCTTGCCCTTGCCTCGCTTGTCCGATTACCTGGTGGGAGTTTTTCCGGGTTTTCTTCCCTACGACACGCACATGCAGGGTAGTTCCTCCTAAAAAGTCATCCCGGACGACACTGTCCTCTCCTCCTCCAGCGAAACGGAATCAAGTCAGATTTCTACCTACGGGTGTTTCATCACAACAGAAGCTTCTCCCCCTGCCGCCTTCCATGAGACCCACGGGTTCTTGGATTTTATCTAAAATGTTGCTGTCGACTCGATCAAGTGGGATAAGGGAAAAAAAGATATAAAAAACTATTTCAGTGTTTTAAAAACGAGGCGTTATCCCCATCGCCATTAGAAATCACTTTTTATTTAATTCTTTTTCATTACGGTTTTCTTCATGTTGTGTATTAATATTTTCACTATTTGGAGAATAATTGTTTGTCACATGTAAATGATAAAATTTATAAACATGCTTCTCTGCATATTTCGATAACATAAATGTATTATTTAAAAATTTTTCCTTTAATGGAAATGAATTCTATTCTGTGTTTGAACAGTTATTCTAATTACAACATCATTTCCCAGGATGAGCTGTTTCAAATAATGTTTGCCAAATAATGTTAGTGTCAAATCAAATTCTATTCAAAGATATTTGGTTTTTCCTTTAAGAGTTTCTTTTTTAAAAGTCAATTCATAATTTGTCATTGAGTTACAAATTTAAAACTGCGATAAATAAAGATAATCACCTTATTTAGAATTCAAATCTCAAGATTTATTTAAAAATATTTAGAAATCATTAGAACGCTTTAAATAAAATAAACATTTATGTTTCTAATTACGATATGAAGAATTTGGTTACATATTGTGTCTTATGCATTGCATTAATTAATCATAATATTAGAAGTTCTATTTTACTGTTTCATTTTTTGGAATGTCAATAAAAAATCAAGCCAAGCAATCTATTTGATATTTTCTTTTCTTTTTATAATTGTTTTAATTTAATACCTCATATCTTAATAAATAATTCTTTTTTATCAAATTTTTGATAATGGATATTGTTTTTTTTTTTTTATGAATTTCTAATTCTTTAATATTGAAAAGAATCGGCAGTTACTTTAAATAATTGAATTAGTTTTGAAGAATAAATGGCTGAGGGAAGCAATCAAATATATTTTCAGTTGAACAGATGTATTATTAATATTAACAATAATCAAAACTTTTTATCTGCAAAATATTTCAGATATTAAAGCAATTATCTTTTTTAACATCTTTTTATGATAAATTCCTAAATTAATCTCATTCGTATTTTTTTAAATTTATATCAGTAATTAATTTTAAATCAGGCATTCAAATGTATTTATCAATGTAATAAGTAACTTTTCCCCTTGTAATTGTTATGTTTTATGACAGTAAATTAAATTCACCAGAAAAAAAAATTGTTTTTTTTCTCATAATGTGTTTCTATTTTAAATGAAGCCGTTGAAACTCGCAAATTTCTCTTGCAAGTAACAATTTTGAATTTACATCATAAAAGGAAATCACCTTTAATTTAAATAAGTGTTTAAATTAATTTCAAAAATATAAGAATAAGAATGAATTAGTTTTTAAGAATGAATTAAAGAATAATTAATTAGTTTTTAAGAATGAATTATAATGAATTAGTTTTTAAAAAGGATAACATGAAAATAGTGTATTTTTATTGAAATAATAAACAGGAAATCACATTTTTTCTAAAAATATTAAATAATGACAAATGGAGAATGTTTATATAGGCCTGCATTTTTATCTGTCAGTATTCAGTTTCATGTCAATACTGGTTTGAATTGATAATAAATAATAATTAAATACATTTCACTGGAACATTATATGAAAGTGATGAAAATTATTCTTTTGATATTTTAAAAAATTTGATATTTTAACTATATATTTGAACAGTACTTTTTAGATATATGATGATACATGATATTTGATGATATTTTAACTACACCTTATAGTTATTTGTAAAGTTTGATTCACTAAATAAGAATGTCCTCTGAAAAATACTTACCATTTAAAAAAATTACAACAGCACATAGGTTTGTAAAATATTTATAGTCAAAATTTTTCAATAAAATTCCTCTTCTACATTGGCGCAACAATCCCATGGACTGGCAAGGTCGTCTGCCTACTGGCACATTTCGAGAAAGATGTTTTCTTTTTTTACGGGATAAGAGTTGTCTAGCCTTACAGTCATATTAGACTGGGAATATGGTTTAAAGTGGATTCCAAAACCACTACAAACATTCATGGCACTGCTTGACTCTAACCCAAAACTTATGGCACCGAGTGCCAGTCACTCCGGGCATCTGGCCCCTTTTCAATAAAATTTGAGTAACAATGTTTTTAAGGAAAATACATAAAGATATAAAAAGTCAAATTCATATTTCTGTCTGAACATAAATAATATAGAAATTAATTTCATCAATAGTGTTAACTGTATTAAGTCACATAAACTATATAGTATGTTTTTGAAGAAAATAAAGAGCTATATTTTATAGTGATACTTATAACACACATTTACAAAATTTTGTCTGAATAAATATAGGAGTATAAAGAGTTCATTCATTATTTTTGCCCAGCTTATTAGTTAATCTGCGGGGCCTAGCTCAAATGAATAATTTTGCTTTTTCCTAGATCATAATTTCTAACCTTTGTGGATATTAAAGGCGGCGTCTTATGAATAACGATGCAACTAATTTACGGCCTCTTTTGTTTCGCTACGCATAATTTCTATTTACGGCAATCATCCTGGTATTAGCCGAAGTACAAAATCTATCCTATCTTTGTTTATTGCGAAGCGTGTTTTTTTTTTATTTGGATAATTTGTTTCTTGTACTCTATCATATTAATAGGATATATTATGCTCTATATTTGCTAACAACCTAGAATGTTTGAATATTTGGTAGCTATTTATTAGGATGCAAATTGTTTTTCTGGATGTAAGTGAATTTATTAAATGTTAAAAATAACAGTGTTTAGTTTTGCTTCATTGGCTTTGTAAAAATTATTGTTGTTTAAAGATGTTGTTGTTGTTTCTTATCCCTCTTGGTCGACAGCAGCATCTAGATCAAACCATGAACTCGTGTGGTCGCACGGAAGGAGGGAAAGTTTTTGTGTGGAACAGTAGAAGTCTGACTTGGTTTCGTGACGCTGAAAAAGGAGGGCATGGCCTTTTAGAAGGACTTTAGGGAAATACCCCAAACTTGCTATCGAATTGAGAAAACCCAGGAAAATTCCCACCAGGTGGTCCGTCGCATCACAAATGCCATCGAGTATCCCAGTTTTCTGAAACAGTATCTACAAGAAAGCCGCCAGTGGACTGAACTTCAGCCCTAATGCTTGCCAGTCGTGAAAATTGCCACTGAGCCACGGGTCAGCCTTAATCACTTTTAATATTTTGAAAGGTTCTTCGATTCTAAGACAAATTTTATTGTTATATCTTTAAACACAAAATAATGAATACCAATAAGATGCAAGACGCTGAACATCGCAAACGCTCTCGAATCTCCCTCGATTTTTGAAACAGTGTCTACAACAGGGATGGACAAACTACGGCCCGTTGGAAGGTTCTATCCGTTCCGCGGATAAAATTTTAATTTGCCGGTACGAGGCAAAAAAAAAAAAAAAAAGAAATATATATTTATATATTATATATCCATCTCCTTTTCTACTTTGATTAAATATTATTTTTCTTCCTTTTTTTTCAAAGGAAGAAAAAAATGTTCATTTTTTTTTTTCCTCATTTTTTTTCTTCCTTTTTTTCTTTTTTTTTTTTTTCCTTTTTTTTACTTTCTCTATTTTTGTGCTACAAAACATAAATTGACGGAAAATAGCAAGCACAGACAGCTTTCAATCGGTAAAGTGTTAAAAGCGGAGGTTCTTTGTTAGTTATAGCTGTAGATTGGCCGTTAAGTTAGTTACAAATCCATTCAAGTTACAAATCATTATCGAAAGTAAGTTTCCCAAATTTAATATCTCGCGCCCAGAAAATCAGTGCTATGTTTGCTTATATGTGTGAACAAGTGTTTTCAACTATGAACCTTAGAAAGAATTATTTCAGAAGTAGACTGACAGATAAAGCATTCAGCCTCGTTCCTTAGAATCAGTACATCTCCCTTCGAACCTCACTATAAGGAACTTTTAAAAATGAAATCGCAATTTCATTCACCTCATTAACATATTTAAATTGTAATACTTGTATATTGTTTTTAAAATTTTAGAAAAATTTATCTTGTCTCGCCAAACTTTTTTTTTTTTTCCGATTTCTGGCCAGCCGACCGAAAAAGTTCGGCCATCCCTGGTCTACAACAAAGCCGCCAGCAGATGGAAACCCCGCACTAATGCTCACAAGCAGCGCGCGTTTGCTGCTAATCGGGCCTGTTTAAACGTTATTAGATGAAAGCTATTTCATAAAATATGAATATTAAACTTGTTCTTCAGGCAAAGCAATATATTACAACTTTCTGGAGTTTTTTACATATAATTACTATTTCATTTTTAAAAAACTGTTAATTTTGCAAGTCCTGAAAAAATTTATAATTTGAACGTTTATAAGTTGAATTTGTCATGAGGTTATTAAATGTTCGATTCTTGTCGAGTAAGGAGAGAATTTGTTTTCTTTAACTACACAGTCAAAACATTTGGAAATCTTTACTAATTTTTAAAATCATTTTCATCCGAAAACCATGAAAATGTTGACTACTTACATCACTGAAATTGTCAATATCATGCTTTGGCGAAAAAAATGTAAAAAAAATTACTTTTTAAGTTAAGGACATTTGGTTCTTATTTGTTTTATAAAAAGGAATTTTACGTTTTCTAGATTTTTATACAGTAACAAATATAATTTAAGTCACAACTATTATATAATGTGAGTTTAGTTTTAAACACCACTTGAACAGTTTCTTGATCGGTACATTTGTCCAGTGTCCATCACAAATCAAATTGAGACTGCTGCAAAAATGCATTGTCTCTTTTTTTTTTCCTTCTTATTGGGATAAATTATTCAAAATTTTAAACTGCTAGTATGGCAGGGCTTTTGGAAATATGTACCAAAGAAAGTTCAATTTGGGCTTACTCTTACAAGCCTAATAAGACCTTGTTCCTTCTTGTTAATTTTTATATTTCTGAGATGATTTCTAAATCTAACCATTATTTGGAAAGTTTTACTGAATTATTGTTCCTACTTATTTAATTTCTTTTCATTAAATCTTAATAAAAGATCCGTATCATCAAAAATGACTACATTAGTCATGTTATCATTTAATTGCGCTAATCTTCTGTCAAGCTTGTTCTGGCAGCCATTACTTCTCCGAAAATTTCAATAATACTTTTACAAATCTTCTCAGCTATTATTTCAATTCTTTCATCATGAATAATTCAATCTAAAAAAAAAAAATTATAAAAAAAGAATACTAATTGTTCATAAGTTGGGGGTATTCTTCTAAGATGACTTTTTTGCACAATAAAAAACTTTTTCGTAAACGATAAATTTTTTTAATTAACATAATTTTTTTTTAAAACAAAATTCATCATGAAAAAAATACCATTCTATTTCTCAAGTTTCATGATAGTTAATGAAATAATAATTTATGTAAATTGATGTTTTGAATATAGATGTTTTTTATTTGCAATTGCATTTTTTTTTTTTTTTGTGCTTAATCATTATAAGCTGTTTAAGAGAATTAAATAAAAGATGACATTAATATTCAATCGTGGATTTTTTTTCGGATTGGGAGAACAAAAGGATTGTAGTTATTTAAATTTCTTAATTTTACTGATAAGTATTTTCTTTCCTTTCTACTTTTTACACATTTCTTTGCAAATCAATTGTTTTTTTTTTTTTTTTTTTTTTTTAAATATTTTTATTTTCTTTTTTAAAATTACTTCTTCGGATGTTTTTATAAACTTAATTCCTTCTTAATATATGCCTCTTTTTATTCATTGTCGTTTTGAACGGTAAATTAACACAAATTTAATCAAATATCAAATGACTCAATTTAAATAATCCTAAGAAACAGAAATATTCAATTTTTTTCCCTGTTCATTAAACTTTTCTGAAGATACAGGGAAAAAAAAAGGAAAAATGTTAGTTCATATGTTATGTGTTTAAATTATAATTTATTATTTATTTATACTGCTTCATCTTTTTATAGACATGTAACAATCAGTTGTGTTATATTTATATGACGCATTGTTAGAATAGTGTACTTTCGTGTAGTTTACTAAGATAAAAATAGTCGTTGGAAGTTTTGATAAAAGACGTCCATAATACAGGAAAAGATACAAAGAGATCAAAAGAGAAGAGAGAGAGAGATCAAAAATAATTAAATATATTTTGATGTTTTATGTTTGTGGAACATAAGCATTTCCCATGTTCGGTCCAGTAAAGTTAATTAAATTTTCATATTATTACGGAGCCACCACCAGCTTGAACAGTTTTAATATTTTTCTAAAATACTATAATTCTAAATACATAATAAAAGTGTAAAACATTTACTAAGAATGCTAAGATGCAATGTATTTTTATTTTAATAAAATGTTATGCCTGTTGCACACTCTTGAAATATGAAAATTTCAAAACAATAAATTTATCTATTTCTTATAAAAAGTGAAATAAACCGCATTTATATTCGATTATTAGATCTAGAAATTGTAAGTACTATAAATTACTGTCGTTATAACATCAAAATCTTTTTGTAAAATTCATAAACTAATTAGAAACAAAATAATATTCAAACAATAAGTTGTTGATATTCAGAAAGGCCATAGTTATGATTGAAAAATAATTACTGTCATGGATGTATGATAAATTCTGGCAATAATATTCATTATTAATTAACAGAATTTAGCATCAATAACGTAAAGCGATCATTTTTTTTTTTCCCATATGAATGCAAACAATAATGTCTCATATGAATGTTGCATTAAAATTATATCCGAGGTTACGTGCAGAAACAAAATATTTTTACATCACGAGGCATTTGTGCTTAAAAATATTCTTATCCTCATCAGTACTTTCATGTGATAATGATCGTGAAGTGAGATAAAGAACCGTAATTTCTTTTGACAGTGAATTGTATTTTTTAAATTGGGATTTTCAAATTTGAAACAATGGAATAAAATCGAAATTGAATAGACTTATAACTGTTTAGTCAAACATCAAACTGTAGTTAAATATTTTCATTCGAGATAAATCAAGTATTACTGGTTCTAGCATTTCTTTAATGATTACATCTAAAACTTCATATATGCTATCATATACATTATTCTAATTCAAAGTACCGAGAAAGAAACACAGCTGTACTATTACTTTATCATATTTTTATCAATTTTTATTATAACATTATATTAAATTCGTAGCTTTATTTTATGAATTTCAAAATATATTCGAAGGAGTGTTTATAATATTTTACTCTCACTTGAGGAGCAATAGAGATCCGTCGAAAAATGGTTAGAAGATGCTGTACTAAAAATGTCAGAATTCACTGAATTTTATATTATTTATACAATCAATTTTATTTGTATTATAACATATCTTGGCTTATTGAATTTCTGTATTGGAAACTATCATAAAAATTACTTGCTTTTTATCCTATTTATTTCTTTTAACACCAAAATGCATATAAAAAGTCAAAGACAATTTACTATGAATAGAAAGAAATGCTATGGCAAATCTTCATTTTCAAGCAATCAATAAAACATTCTTTCTTTAATAATGCATTAAAAACCCTTTAAAACACATTTTAGAACTGAAAAATTTAATGTGAGGTTGAACGAGTGATTTTTATGGACTTTAGTTTTAGTTTCTTCGCTAATGGCATCTGGATATAATCATTAAGGGAGGTGTCCTTCCAGTAATCCAAGATCAATAACGACGTTTTACTCTACTACTTTTCAGAAAATTGTCTCTTTGATGTATGTCATGCATTACATTTCGTGCAATTAACGTATTTCTAAGGCTCATTAAAAAAAAAAAAAAAAAAAAAACTGGAGTGAAGTTTTTTTTAAAAGTACCTTTATTTTTAAGCTATTCTCAAAATATGGAAAAATGTTTAGTTTTTATGCACATTACGACAACCATTAAGCAATTCTTATCTCGATCTAATGTTTTTAGGAAAATAATCAGACATTTTTTAAACTAATTTTTGAAGATTTTTTTTTTTCAAAGTTTCAAATGAATTCATTTATCTTTGAAAATCTTATACAAAAAAAAATGTATTAAAAACAAAGAATTTTTTTTTAAACACCAATCTATCTAAGTATCCATATATATTTCATTTCCTATGGTATTTTTAATTGTATAGAAAAATATGTATTTTTGGATGTCTTGGATTATGCATTGTTTGATTTGTGTATGTGTGTGTGTTGTAACTAACATCGTTAATTCAGTTATTTTCATGTGCGGCCTAAAATAATTTTTTGTGTGCGTTTAGTTTTTATGCAAATTACGAGAGCCATTAAGCAATTCTTATCTTGATCTAAGGTTTTTAGGAAAATAATCAGGCATTTTTTAAAAATAATTTTGAAGACATTTTTTTTTTTTTTCTTTTTCAAAGTTAACTGCACACTGGGATATTGCCTCTTATTACAATTATAAATTAAAATAAAATATGAATAGAAAGAAAAAGATTTTATTTTATAAAAATAATTTTTACTGTTTCTAAAACTAGAGAAATTATAGTGTAAGTGCTTTTTATATTAAATCCTCAAATACTATTTATTTGTGGAAAAATAATTTCAAAGTAAAAATTAAAATTTAAAAAGCCAAGAAAAAAAGAATGTTTGAATCTCTTAAATCTCTTATGTTCAGTTTTTTGTAATAAAATTCCTTTCTATTTAAGATAAACTACATTATTTTTTCCGTTGAAGGTTTTGATTTAGATTCTCTGTTTTAAAAAACCCGTGATTAAATAGTTTGTGTTTTTTTTTTTTTAATTTCACATCAAAGTTAGTTTTTTTTATTTTATATTTAACTAAAAATATAATTTCAATACTTTTTAGAAACATTTTTATATAAATTATATTTTTAGAAAGAAAAATGAATTGATTTTTTAAATTTCAATTATTATTTTTAAAAAATGTTGAACAACAATGAAGATTTTTATTTACTATTACTTACAAAAAATTAAAAATTTTTGTCTTTTAATCTAAATTATTAAATGCTTTAGATTTGAATTTTTAAAATTCATTTTGGTTTTTTATTTATTTTTATTTTCTAATAAATTCTTCTTTCGGCATTTCAGTAATAATAATCTATTCAATACGGCATTAATATATGAATCTTAATGATAGATAATTAATGTTAGTTAGTTGGTTAAAATAGATTGATAATAATAAGAACCATATTCAAAAGTTAAAGAATTCTACACAGATAAATATTAAATCTGTATTATATTCTCCTGAAACATTTCATAATAATATAAATATAGTAATTTATGAATGCTAATATTTAGGATATCATTACGCTCAATGTTATTATATTCTTTGAACATCAATTCATAGTATAAAAATTTTCTTTGTACGTGATGAAATTGTAAATCAATAAATAAATATTATAATTATGTATAAAAATGCTAGTTAGAATTAAAAAAAAAAAATCAATATACAATTTAAAATCACCTTTCAAAATTAAAATATTGTATGTAAACACATTATTTTACCTCAAACTAAATATTTAATATAACACCTTGGCCATAATCACTTTTCATAATGTTACAAATCACAAATTATTTGAAATATATCAATTGTATTTGAAATTATAATTATGCAATGATCTACGTTTATTTCAATCTTGAAATAGTAGTTAGTCTCAATTTTCTATTAACTAAACTCTTATTTACAGAATTAACTCTTTATTCTAGTTTATTCAACTACTAATTTAGATTTATCTGCAAATTGCATTTCCTCGTGATTTTTATAACGAATTTTATCAAAATACATAAAATCACGCATTATTCTCATGGTACACGAAGTCTAATAAGGATTCGTTCTTATAAGTTTTAATATAGATTTTTTATCATTTTAAGGGTTTTAAGTTTTGAAAAAAATTCTTCACACACGTTTTTAAAATATAAGAAGCCCGACTCGTGGCTCAGTGGCAACACGCTCCGCTGGTGAGCATGAGGGCTGAGTTTCCATCTCCTGGCGGCTTTTGTTGTAGGCACTGTTTCTTGAAACGAGAGAGACTCGACGGCGTTTGGGATGTTCAGCATCTTGCCTCTCCTTTAGTCGTACTACCTGGGTGGGGTTTCTCCCGTACGATACGCAAATGCGGGGTAGTTACAGCCTAAAGTCTTTCCTTCTTCAGTGACTCGGAACCAAGCCAGACTTCTACCCACGGGTGCTCCCTCACAACAGAAGCTGTCCCCCTACTTCCCTGAGACCCCACGGGTTCTTGAATGTTGCTGTCTGCCAAGTGGGGAAAAGAAACAAACAAAACAAATACAAAGATTTATTTTATAACTTCAAGTATTTGGTGACTTTCATACCGGGGAATCGTCATCTTCACACTTTACAAAAGATTTTAACTCGATAAATGTATGAAAGCAAACAGTTAGGAGATATATATACTTTCTTATACATAAAATTGAAAAGCTAGAAAATTAAAACAATTAGAAAAAATCATAGCTTAAATAAATGCTTGAAAAACAGTTCGCGAAACAATGAATTATGAAAAATATGTTTATTCATAGTTATCTATGCATATTTTAGATTTAAAGTAAAAGAGAGGAAACCAGTTTTACGCAACCTCATCCATTATCTCTCGCTGTAAATACTTATTCTCCGTATTTCAAAGCCACCTCTTTTATTAGAAGTGGGTGGGATCTTTTTAGGCTCTCTTTATTGACTATATATAAAATGGAACTGTATCTCTTCGCACCTTTTCCCTTTTAAAGTTTCTCTGCCTATCACCTGCACCCCACACCATAACGCTCCCAGCCAATCCCCACTGTTTGCCATCTTCCGTCAAGTCTGCTGCCATCGATCGACGGCTTTTATGTCTACCGCGGTTATTTCTCCCCCTCTGCCTGGGTTGTCCCCCCACATACATATGAGAATATATAATGCATATGAGGACAGGATGTTGTTGGGGGAAGAAGAATCAAAACAGGGAGAAGTTGCTACCGCATCTCGACAGAGTGGAAACTGTTTCATTTCACGGAAGAACGGCCGCCACCTGCTTCCCCAGTCTCTGGACGAATGGTTTCTTGGGGTTGGGGGAAGATCCGTTTGTCCGTGGGATGCGTTTCGTTGGTTGCTAGATGAAGGAGGCTGGACGTGCGAATGGACGTGAGATAAGGGGGGGCGTTTTCTTATTGAATAAGGCTTGTTTTGCCGTTTTGTTTTGTTTGTGCCATCAAATATTAAATATGTCGTTTTCCGTTGTTTGATATTCAATTATTTAACTATGAGCGGGATATAGATGATGTCTTGCGATAATCTGAAACAGATTTTATCATAATGTGCTCTGTTTTCAAATAATATATGTACTATTATTTATACTATCAATATTTGGAGGTGGGGGTTCAATTGGTGGAGACTTTCTTGCAGACACTGTTTCAAAGAACGAAGAGTCTCCATGGCAGTTGAGGTGTTCAGCATCTTGCCTTGTCCGTCAGACTACATGGAGGAAGTTTTATTTGACATGCAAATGCCGGGTAAATCCCCATAAAAGTCCTCCCGGTAGGTACTGCCCTCCTTCTTCGACAACTTGGAGTTAAGTCAAACTTCTACCTACGGATGCTCCATCACAACAGAAGCTGCTCCGCCCTTTTCCCTCCTTTCGTGAGACCACACGGGTTCTTGGACTTGGTCTAGATATTGTTGTCTACCAATTGTGATAAGAAACAAACAAAACAAATGTAAGATTTATTTTATATCTTCAAGTATTTGGTGACTTCCATACCGAGGAATCATCATCTTCACACATGATAAATTTTTTTTTTAACTCGATTAATGTATTAAATCAAACAGTTAGGCAATATATAATTCCTTATATATAAAATTAAACTGCTAGAAAATTAGAACAAATAACAAAAAATCATAGCTTAAATAACTGTTTGAAAAAAAATTAATTAAGAGATTTCTGTTTGCTTACAGTTATCTTCTGCATATTTTAGATTTAGCAAAGCAAGACTAGATAGCAAACGAAAAAAAAAAAAAAAAAAAAAAAAAAAAAGGGAAAGTCAGTGTTACGCAACCACATCCTTTGTGCCTGGCTGTAAATACTTATTCTCAATATTTCAAAAAGCAACTCTTTTTATTGGGAGTGGGTTGGACCCCTTTTTTTTGTTGGGCTTCACTGTATTGGCTAAATATAAAAATGAAACTGTATCTCTTCGCACCTTTTTCCGCTAAAAGTTTTCTCTGCCCAATCACCTGCACCCCACACCCTAACGCTTCCAGCCAATCCTACTGTTTGCCATCTTCCGTCAAGTCTCTGCTGCCATCGATCGACGGCTTTTTATGTCTACCGCGGTTATTTCTCCGCCTCTGCCTGGGTTGTCCCCCACATACACATGAGAATACAATGCATATGTGGACAGGATGATGTTAAGGGGAAGAAGAAGAAAAAAAGGGAGAAATTCCTGCTGTATCTTGACAGAGTGGAAACTACTCTTTTGCTTCACGGAAGAACGGCCGCCACCTGCTTCCCCAGTCACTGGACGAAGGGTTTCTTGGGCTTCTGGAAGATCCATTTGTCCGTGGGACGCGCTTCGTTGGTTGCTTAATGAAGGCCGGACGTGCGGATGGGCAGATAGGAGGTGTGTTTTTCTTATTGAATAAGGCTTGTTTTTCCTTTTGTTTTGTTTGCGTATGCAATGCAGGTACGAGATTAGGAAGCATATATATGATGTCTTGTGATCATGTGAAACAGATTTTGTCATAATGTGCTCTTTTTCAAAGAATATATGTGCTATTATTTATACTATTAATATTTATGTAAGCCCGACTGGTGGGTCACGGACAACGCACGCCGCTGGTGAACATGGGGGTGGAGATTCAATCTGCTAGTGACTTTGTTGTAGACACTGTTTCAAAATTCAGGAAACTCGATGGCGTTCGCGATGTTCAGCATCTTGCCTCGTGGGTTGGATTACCTGTGGAAAATTTCCGGGTTTTCTTCAATACGAAGCGAAAACGTGGGGGTAGTTCCCTCTAAAGTTTTCTTTTAGTGACACGGGGCACAGTTAGACTTCTACTAATGGTCTACATCACAGCAAAAGCTGCCCTCCTCACTTTTCCTACAACCATAAGACCACACGGGTTCTTGGGTAGATGTTGCTCTATACCAAGTAGGATAAGAAAACAAACAAAGCAAATATAACATTTGTTTTACAGTTTCAAGTATTTTGGTGACTTCAATACCGGGGAATCATCATCTTAGCAAATGATAAAAAAATTTGTATTAAAGCAAACAGTTAGGAGGTGTATACTTTCCTATAGATAAAATTGAATAACTAGAAAATTTAAAAGATTAACAAAAAAATCATTAAGTAGTAGTAGTATGTAATCATAGTAGTTTGAGTAGCAATGAATTATTAGATTTTTGTGTATTTATAGTTTATCTTATGCATTAAAAAAATGAAAGTTTTACGCAACAACATCCTTTGTGTCTGGCTGTAAATACCTATTCTCCGTATTTCAAAAGCACCTCTTTTATAGGGTGCGGTGGATATTTTTAGGCTCCACTTTATTGGCTAAATATAAAATGGAACTGTATCTCTTCACACCTTTTCCCGCTAAAAAATTTCTCTGCCTATCACCTGTACCCCACACCATAATAACGCTCGGCCAATCCCCACTGTTTACCATCTTCAGTCATTCGGCTGCCATCGATCGACGTCTTTTATGTCTACCACGGTTATTTCTCCCCCCTCTGCCTGGATAGTCTCCTACATACACACGAGAATATAATGCATATGGGGACGGGATAATGTGGGAGAAGGAAGAAGAAAAAAAAGAGGAGGAGAAATTGCTGCCGCATCTCGACAGAGTGGAAACTGTTTCATTTCACGGAAGAAGGGCCGCCACCTGCTTCCCCAGTCTCTGGACGGATGGTTTCTTGGGGTTGGGGGGGATCCGTTTGTCCATTCGTTGGTTGCTTAATGAAGAAGGCCGGACGTTGTGAACGGGCAGATAGGCAGGTGTGTTTTTCTTATTGAATAAGGCTTGTTTTTGCCTTTTTTGTTCTGTTTGCGTATGCAATGCAGGTTCGAGATCAGGAAGATGGGATGTTCAAATATTAAATATGTTTTTTGATCCATTTCGTTGGTTGCTTCATCAAGAACGTGCGAATGGGCAGATAGGCAAAAGGTGTGTTTTTCTTATTGAATAAGGCTTGTTTTGTGTACGTATGCAATGCAGGTTCAAGATTAGGAAGATGGTTTTTCTGTTGTTTGATTAACAATTATTTATCTATCAGCTGGATACAGATGATGTCTCGAGATCATCTGAAACAAATTTTGTCATAATGTGCTGTTTTTAAAATAATATGTGTACTATTATTTATATTATTAATATTTACATAAGCCGACTCGTGGCTCAATGGCAATGGTCGCCATTTGTGAGGCATTAGGACTGAGGTTCCATCCGCTCGCGTAGACACTGTTTCAAAAAACGAGGAGAATCGATGGCGTTTTCTGATGTCCAGCCTCTTGCCTTGTGAGTCGGTTACCTGATGGGAGTTTTCCGTATTTTTCACCCATATGAAACGAAAATGGGGGATAAGTTCCCCCTAAAGTCTCTCCTTCTTCAGTGACATGCAGTAAAGTCAGATTTCTATCTACGGTTGCTCCATCACATCAGAAGTTGCCCGCCCCCTTTTCCTCCATGTATGTGACCACACGGGTTTTGAACTTGTTCTAAATGTTGCTGTCTACCAAGTGGGATAAAAACAAACAAAACAAATATAATATTTATTTTATAATTTAAAGTATTTGGTGACTTCCATACCGGGAATCACACGAAAATTTTTAACTCGATTAATGTGTTAGGGAAACAGTTAGGCGATCTGTTTAAAAAACTCGTTATCTGTTTAAAAAACAACAAATTATGTTATTTCTGTGAAGAAAAAATGAATTATGGGATATCTGTTTGTTTATAGTTACCTTATAAGTGTTTTAGATTTAAAAAAAAAGAAAGTAAGTTTTCCAACAGATCCTTTGTGTATTGCGGTAAATACCTATTCTCCGTATTTCAAAGACACCTCTTTTTATTGGGAATCGGTGGGACCTTTTTATAGGCTCCTCTTTATTGTCTAAATATAAAATGAAGCTGTATCTCTTCGCGCCTTTCCCCCTTAAAAGTGTCTCTGCCTATCATCACCATAACGCCCCAAGCCAATCCCCACTGTTTTTGCCATCTTCCGTCCAGTCTGTTACCATCGATCGACGGCTTTCCTGTCCACCGCGGCTCTACATACATATGAGAATATAATGCATATGGGGACAGAATGATGTTGGGAAAAGAAGGAAAAAAAAAAGGAGAAATTGCTGCTGTGTCTTGACAGAGTGGAAAACACTTTTATTTCACGGCAGAGCGGCCGCCACCTGCTTCCCCAGTCTCTGGACGAATGGTTTCTCGGGGTTGGGGAAGATACTTGGGACGCGTTTCGCTGGTTGCTTAATGAAGAAGGCAGGACGTGAGAATGGGCAGATAGGCGTGGGTGTTTTCTTGTTGAATAAGGTTTTTTTTTTGCCTTTTGTTTTGTTTGCGTATGCAATGCAGGTTCGAGATTAGGAAGATGGGATGTCCAAATATTAAAAATGTCGTTTTTCTGTTGTTTGATATTCAATTACTTATCTATCAGCTAGATACAGATGTTGTCTTGTGATCATCTCAAGCAGATAATGTCATAATGTGCTCTTTTTTTCAATTAGTGTATGTATTATTATTTATAGTATTAGTATTTATGTAAGCCCGACTCGTGGCTCAGTTGCAACGCGCCGCTCGTGAGCTTTAGGGCAGAGGTTAAATCCGTTGGTGGCATTGTTGTAGACACTGTTTCAAAAAAGAAGAGATGGTGTTTGTGATGTTCAGGATCTTGCCTCGGGAGTCGCACTACCTGGTGGGAGTTTTCGAATTTTCTCCCATAGGACACGCAAATGCGGGGTAGGTGACATGGAGTAAAGGCACATAGTGACATGGAGTAAAGGCAGACTTTTACCTGTTCCATCACAACAAAAGCCACCTCAACCCCTTTTTTTCCTTCCATGAGACCGCACGGATTCAAGGCTTGATCTAGATGTTGCTGTCTATCAAGCGGGATAAGAAACAAACAAAACAAATATAAGATTTATTTTATAGCTTCAAGCATTTAGTAACTTCTATACCGGGATATCATCATCTTCGCACATGATAAAAAATTTTTAACTTGATTAATGTATTAAGGCAAACAGTTAGACAATATATACCTTTTTTTTTTTTTTTTTTTTTTTTTTTTATAAATAAAATTAAACCGCTAGAAAACTTTTTAAAAATAAAAAAAATCATTGTTTAATTAGCTGTTTGAAAAACAATAAATTAAAAGATTTATGTTTGCTTATAATTAACTAGCTCATGCATATGTTAGATTTAAAAGAAAAACAAGTTTCATACAACCACATCCAGTGTGTTCCGCTGTAAATCCTATTCTCTGTACTTCAAGGCACATTTTTTTTTATTGGGAGTGGGTGGGACCTTTTTTTTAGGCTCCACTTTCTTGGCTGAATATAAAATAGAACTGTATCTCTTCGCATCTTTTCCCGCTAAAGTTTTCTATGTCTATCACCTGCCCCCACACCATAACGCTCCCGGCCAATCCCTACTGTTTGCCATCTTCCGTCAAGTCTGCTGGCATCGATCGACGGCATCTTGACAGAGTTTTCACGGAAGAACGGCCGCCACGTCCGTGGGATGCGTTTCGTTTTCTGGTCGCCGTGGGATGCGTTTCGAAGAAGGCCGGATGTGCGGATGGGCAGATGGGCGGGTGTTTTTCTTATTGAATAAGGCTTGTTTTTGCCTCTTGTTTTGCTTGCGTATGCAGTGCAGGTACTAAATTGGGAAGATGGGATGTTCAAATATTAAATATGTGGTATTCTGTTGTTTGATAACCAATTATTTATCTATCAGCTGGATATGGATGATGTCTTGTGATCATCTGAAACAGATAGTGTCAAAACGTGCACTTGTTTCAAATAATGCATGTACTATTATTTATACTAGTAATATTTATGTAAGGCCGACTCGTGGTTCAGTGGTAACGTGCGCCGATGGTGAGCATTACAGTTGAGATTCAATCTGCTAGTGACTTTGTTGTAGATACTGTTTCACGAAACGATGAGTCTCGATGGCATTTGGGATGTTCATTGTCTTGCTGTGAGTCGGACTACCTGCTGGTAGTTTTCCGGGTTTCTTGCATATTTTATCAAATGCGTGGTAGTCCTCCTAAAGATCCTCTCAGAAGGCACTACCCCTCCTTCAGCGACTCGGAGCCAAGTCAGACTTCTACCTACGGGTGCTCCATCACAATAGAAGCTACCCCCTTTCCCTCCATCCAGGAGATCACACGGATTTTGGGCTTGGTGTAGATATTGTTGCTTACCAAGTCGGATAAGGGAAAAATATATATAAGCAAGAATTACATTTTTACAAGAATTACAGTTTCATTATTATGCAAGGTTACATTTCTGAAGAACGAATGTTAAATTTAGTCATTAGGTGCGAATAGTATCACTTTTGCATAATGTTTGCAGATTAAATTATTATCATAAATATTTCATTTAACATTGGTAATTTCTAAACCAAGTTTCGCACTATTTGTCAGATTGTGTAAGATTTTATAAGGTCTTCCTATTTGTTGTGATGCCCTTATCCATGCATTTAATTTACTCTTTACCTACATGTCATACATGTAAAAGATAAGCAAGATAATAAATCTAATAATAAGATATATGTAATCTATTAATAAGATAAGAAAATAAGAAATCTAATAGGTTTGATTATGAAATTTTTTTTTAATTGTATAATTTTAAATTCTGGCTCTCTGCTTTATTTATTGTACTCTATGTGATCAATAACTTTTTAATTCTTAACATTATATTGGATTGATTCCCTAGATAATTTTCCGATTATTTATGTTTGAAACGATTTCCGTTTAGAAATAACATAATTAATTAATTTCTTTCCAAAACATATCATTTTCGTTAGTGAATCAGTCATTCATTTTTTAAAAATTCTAAGTTGTTAATTTAACTGAATTTAACTAAGCAATTCAGTTGAATTATAAGACATTTAATTATTATTCATTATTTTTTTTATATTATGAGTGTAATAAATATCACTGCTCATTGTAAAATCAGACTCTATTAGATCACAAAAGATTTAATTTGAATAAAAATTCCATTACCAAAATTCCTAAAAAAATTATTTCAAGTTACTTACTACTTAAGTAAGAATACAGTTTGGGAAAAAAATTTGAATTCGGAATAAATTGGGTTTTATTAAACAAATTTTTTTGAATATTTTGAAAAATTTAGAATTCCATCGCCAAGTAAGACTCGATTTACGATGGGACTCTGTTTCCAATCGCAAGAAGTCAACTATTACTTTTTGTCATTCGCATTGCACTACATCATTGCTGAATAATGTGAGTTAAACTGGCAAAATTACTCCATTTATAACAGAACTGTCAATTTGCACTGTCATGTAAATTTTCTTAAAACATTGAGATTTTTTTTATGTATATTTTAATTTATCTTTGAAATTCATATTACAAAAAAATGTATTAAAAATAAAGAATTTTTTTAAATGCCAATCTAACTTTATATATCACACTGTCATATAAAATGATATATCATTTTTATAGTTTTCATTTCATAGCAAATAGGTCCTTTTGGATGTCTTAGATTATACATTGCTTAACCTTTTTTGCTGCTGTAATTAACACCGTTAATTTAGTTATTTTTACGTGCTACCAAAGACTGCACTACGGTTCTTTCATATAAATTTTATTTTTAAATGCAGTCCAGAAGAATCGTAGTGCTGAGAATCTCCTACTCTACAACGTTTAGTGTATATATTTTTGCTAGACAAATCGAGACCTACGATTTAAAGTGGATATCGAACCACTAACAAACAACCATGCCATGCCCAGGATTTTAACCTGAAGCCTGTGATACCAAAGGCCAGAGTGCCAGCCACTTGACCACCAGGCCGCGCGCCAATAAAGAATAAGAATAAGAAAATACAAAATGATAATATTTGGCTGCAAAATGAGACTATATGACTCCAATAAATAAATAAATAAAGATAAAAATAAAATATAATAAAGTGAGTAATAAAAATCCTCACAAAGTACAAAGGCAAGTTAAAGTCTTCGAAGTAAAAAAAAAAGGAAATATCTCTTGAGGTGTAGAAGTAGAAGTTAGTTCTCAACTGAAAGGCAAATTCGCTTGGTCATCCATCTACAAGACGAAAACTCCCTGCTAGAGGCAGCGGTTGGTCCTACTCTACAGGTCCATCTTCAAAGCCACATTCATTACCCCGCAAAGTGAAGGCAGAGATTCCCATTCGCAGTTCGGGACGGGTGATTTCTGGAAGCTTCTAACACAAGAAACATTAATTGATAGGCGCCAACGTTCGGCCTCCGAGAGATTTACGAGCGGGCTGCAACACATCTCGCGAGGCCCGCTCTCCCTGCTTTCTGTTTCCTCTTCTTTTTTTTTTTTACTTCCTCTAGCTAAAATGGAAATGCCCCCTCCTTAAAAACGAACCCGCTGTTTAGCCCGCACCTGTTTCGAAACAGGACTTTCTTTCAGACAGACGGGAGTGCATGTAAAGCAGAATTAATGCGTTAACCGAGCAATTCCCATTATTCATTATTTCTCGATTTGCATTTCTTGTGTAGGGAGATGAATACCAGAAACTGTTGGCCGACTTCAAAGAATCGCGTGGGGGTTCTCAAAAAGATGAATGGATGATGCATCGATTCTTTTTGAAAAAGCTAAGAAGGCGGGAGAATCGCATTATCTCGAAATCAATCAGGGAGAAAAATGCAATATTCAAGAGGATATCAGATTTATGGTATTCGATAAGGAAAAAAAACTGTGGGGAGTTTAAAAAATAAGAAGTTGGCGACGAAGGGTGAAAAATGTTGAAAATTTAAAGAAAAGAAAAATTTTAAATTTGTCAAAAGTTATCCAGTTATTGTTTGGATCATCATAGAAATATTTAAACGGTCTTGTTGTAAAATCGTTATATATCATATGACGCTTTAAATCTGTTAATTGTTATTATATGATAATAGAAATGTCTGATATTCCTTATGATAAAGATGTGGGGGCCTGATTGCCGATTGGTTAGCGCTCTGGCGCTCGGGACCACAGGCTTCGGGTTCGTATCCCGGCGGTGCCATGTATGTTTGTGGGGGTTCGGAATCCGCTTTAAGCCGTAGGTCCCGGTCTTATATGACTACTACTACAGCACCACAAAACATCACTGTGCCTAGAGCTGAGTTGCCCCTTTACAGATTGGGAAGGATGTGGGTGTTAAGAAGTCTGATTGGGCTCTGTGACGCTCTACAGTCATAGGAAACCGGGACCTCCAATTTAAAATGGATTCTGAACCACTACAAACATCCTTGTCACCGACGGGATTTGAACCCGAAACATGTGGTACCGAGCTAGCCACTCGCCCATCAGGTCCCTAAGTCTAATATGACTGGGGAACATTGGGCGCAAGACTTACAACCCTACCCCGTAAAAAGAAAACATATCCTGTCTCGAATCTGTCTGTAGGCAATCGCCCATGGGGCTGTTGCACCAATGAAGAAGATTACAAAATGAAAATATTTGGCTGCAAAAAATAAATAAATAGATAAAATATAAAACATAATAAAGTGAGTAATAAAAACCCTCACAAAGTACAAAAGCAGGGTAAAGTCTTCAAAGTAATAAAAAAAAATATCACTTGAAGAATAAGTAGTATAAGTTAGTCTTCAGCTGAAAGGCACATTCTCTTCACCATCCATCTCTACAAGAAGAAAACTCCCTGCTAGAGGCATCGGTTGGCTATCCATCTTCGAAGCCGCATCCATTACCCCTGAAACTAAAAAGGCAAGGATTCCCATTCGCAGTTCGGGACGGGTGATTTCTGGAAGCTTCTAACACAAGAAACATTAATTGATAGGCGCCAACGTTCGGCCTTCCGAGAGATTTACGAGCGGGCTGCAACACATCTCGCGAGGCCCTCTCTCTCTCTCTGCATTCTTCTTTTTTTTTCTTCCTCTCTCTTCTCTAGCTAAAATGGAAATGCCCCCTCCTTAAAACGAACCCGCTGTTTAGCCTGCACCTGTTTCGAAACAGGACTTTCTTTTCAGTCAGACGGGGGTGCATGTAAAGCGGAATTAATGCTTTAACCGGGCAATTCCCATTATTCATTATTTCTCGATTTGCATTTCTTGTGTAGGTAGATGAATATCAGAAACTGTTGGCCGATCACGTGGGTCTCTCAGGAAGATGAATGGAGGATGCATCGATTTTTTTTTTAGAAAAAGCTAAGAAGGCGGCAGTGTCGCATTATCTCGAAATCAATCAGGGGAGAAAAATGCAATATTCAAGAGGATATCGGATTTATGGAATTCGATAAGGAAAAAATGTAAGGAGTTTAAAAAATAAGAAGACGGGACCGAAGGGTGAAAAATGTCGTTGAAAGTTTAAAAGAAAGAAAAAATGTTTAATCCGTCAGAAGTTGTCCCTGTTACAGATTTCAGTCATTATAGAAATATTTAAATGATCTAGTTATAAAATAATTTCATCACATATGACATTTTAAACCTGTTAATTGTGATAATATTACTGATGAAAATTAATTGTGATTATATTACTGACCAAAAAGCCTGATGGCCCTTATGATAAAGATGTATCCATATGACTAAGAATCAGGCTTATTATAGAAGAAGGATTATCTTTGACACAGACCTTTTTATCACATTTATTTGTCATCTTCGAACTGAGCGTCTCTTGGCCAACAGGCAGCTCTGAAATAGAGAAGCCCAGTTCGAAGCTTGTGGTACCAATGGTTAGCATTCTGACTTTTTGGTACCACAAGCTTCAGGTTCTAATCTTGTCTGTGTCATGGATGTTTATTGTTGTTCAGAATCCACTTTAAACCGTAGATCCCGATAAAATATGACTATAGAGTGTTGGACATAGGACTGAAAACCCTACCCCGTAAAAAGATAACACCTCCTGTCTCAAAATCTGCCAGTAGCCAGAAGGACTTGTACCCTCATGAGGACGTTACGCCAATAAAAAGAAGATTAAAAACGATAATATTTGACTGCAAAAAAAAAAATTAAATAAACAGATAAAAATAAAATATAATAAAGTGAGTAATAAAAATTCTCACAAAAATAAGTCTTCAAAGTAAAAAAATATATATATTATCTAGAGTAGTAATGTAAGTTAGTTCTCAGCTGAAAGGTAAATTCTCTCCGCCATCCATCTACGAGACGCAAACTCCCTGCGAAAGGCATCGGTTGGTTATCCATCTTGAAAGCCGCATCTTGCAGACTGAAGGCAAATATTCCCATTCGCAGTACGGGACGGGTGATTTTGGAAGCTTCTAACACAAGAAACATTAATTGATAGGCGCTAACGTTCGGCCTCCGAGAGATTTACGAGCGGGCTGTAACACATCTCGCGAAGCCCACTCTCTCTCTTTGTTTTCTTCTTTTTTATTCTTTCCCTTCCTCTAGCTAAAATGGAAATGCCCCCTCCTTGAAACGAACCCGCTGTTTAGCCCGCACCTGTTTCGAAACAGGACTTTCTTTCCAGACAGACGGGGGTGCATGTAAAGCAGAATTAATGCGTTAACCGGGCAATTCCCATTATTCATTATTTCTCGATTTGCATTTCTTCTGCAGGAGATGAATACCAGAAACTGTTGGCCGACTTCGAAGAATCACGTGGGGGGGGGGTTCTCAAAAGATGAATGGATGATGCATAGATTTTTTTGAAAAAGCTAAGAAGGCGGGAGAGTCGCATTATCTTGAAATCAATCAGGGAGAAAAATGCAATATTCAAGAGGTTATCGGATTTATGGAATTCGATATGGAAAAAAAAATGTAGGGAGTTTAAAAATAAGAAGTTTGGACTGAAGGATGAAAAATATCGATGAAAGTTTAAAGAAAGAGAAAAATATTAAATCTGTCAAAAGTTATACAGTTATTGTTTCAATCATCAAGAAATATTCAAATGGCTTTGTTGTAAAACTGTTATATATCATATGAGGCTTTAAACCTGTTAATTGCGATTATATCAGCACAGAAATGCCTTGTGGCCCTTGTGATAAAGATGCATCCATGTGAATAAGAATCAGACTTGTTATAGAAGAAGGATTATCACTGCCATAGATCTTTTTGACGCATTGATTTGTCAGTTTCGAACTGCGCTTTCCTATTTCCGAGCGGCCTGATGACCAATTGGCTACCAGTGGCTATAGTGCACCTGAGATTATTTATAGGTTTTTAAGTGCGCCCCGATTTTAAAAAGTTTGAGAACCACTGGTTTATGGAAAGGTAAAGCCTACCATTGTTAAACAACAACAAACATTTCTAACATTGGTTTTGTGAAAATAATTTAACAATTCTTAACAAATTGCGTACATCCATCAAAATTAAGTAAAAAATATTATTTTGAATAAAAACAGTAGATGTTTCAATGATTTATACTTTAAAATAAGATATGTAACGATATTTTAATGTTCCTGAATTAATCTTTGTTTAGTTTAACTATAGCAGTTTAAAAATTATACATAATTTAAATGAACGACACCCTTTCTTATGACCGACAATCTTGGCAACAAATATATGCATTCTAGTTACCCCAACTAAAACTGGATATTTTATCTTTTACATCAATTCTTGTTATAATAGATTTTGACAAGATTTTCCTCTGACTGATTTTTCTTTGCTGATGAAGACACGTATTCTTTTTTTTTTAGTTGATGGAA
Source organism: Caerostris extrusa (assembly GCA_021605095.1). NCBI lineage: Eukaryota > Metazoa > Arthropoda > Arachnida > Araneae > Araneidae > Caerostris > Caerostris extrusa. The sequence continues at coordinate 28,094 of BPLR01006439.1, forward strand.
AGTTCTGGTTGTGTTAGGAAATTTCTCCTTTGACTTGTCACCTTTTCTACTCTGCAAAAAAAAAAAAAATGAATCTTTGCTCACTGCTCTCGAAATGGAATATTTCTTTTTCCATTATGTCTTTTGCAATGTAATGCCATTGTCAATGTAAGAATTGCGCTGGACAACGACATACTGTGGAGCGTTAGTACTAGCAAAGCTGGACCCAATTTCTTCGGCACATAATAAGACCATTGTAACAAGCTTATGGTGTCCACACAATAGATGGCACATCAAACAGCGGCCCTTTTGAGATTCTATTCTGTACGGTTGAATTATATTATCACTCGATATCTGTCTTTAATCATTTTTTTTTTAACATTATAATTCTCAGCTTTTTGGAAACAAAACGTATTTGCAATCCACTTTTAAGTGATTTATAAAATGATCCAGTAAAAGTTTTCAATGAGGATCTTAATAATGAGGGTATGTATTTTATTATTAACTTGTCACTATAAGTTTATGAATAATTTTAAATACTTTATGACCTATGATAGGCAATGAGAATCAGATATATATATATTATTTCAATTCTTCATCTTCATTGGCGCAACAACCCCATAGTGAGCCAAGACCGTTTGTCCATTGGCAGATTTCGAGACAGGAGATGCTTTCTTTTAATGGAGTAGGGTTGTCAGCTCTACGCCCAACAGTCATATTAGACCGAGACCTACGGTTTAAAGTGGATTCCGAATTCGTCCTAGTAAAAATTGAAAAAAAAAAATCGTATTAGATTGTATCTTATGAAGTTGAATCAGGAGTAAAAAAAATAGCGGAAATTCAGCATTTTATTGACCGTGTTCTGCTAAAGATGGAAAAATGGAGTGTAAGAAGATTTACAACTGTGGATTTCTTCCTATATAGTGTGTTTTTAGGTTCTTCTTCGTGGAAAATGAAGATCTTTACTAAACATTCTGCATAAGATAGCGCAGTTCAATGTCCTATCAAACAAAAGGTATACATCATAGAAAGATACATAATGTGGTATCAGACATCTACAATGCAATATTACTTGTGCGGGGCGACTTCAAATGCATTTAATAACTTAACAAAGAAGAAATATGTAACCCTAGAATCATTATCTTTGGGAATGTCAGTATCTTGCACGCAAAAATACGGTTACTTGAGTCAGCCCTTCATTTAGCATACACAATTCTATTGGAAAGTGGAAAATAAAGACTGGAAAAAATATAAATTGTAGCAGAGTCAAAAACTTGAGAAATTCAGAGAAGAGATAGAGACGGGACGGGTATCTTAATAGACTGTCCAGAGACTGGTTTCGGGAAAACCAACGATGGTAATTCTGCTAGGTGATTTTATTCAAGACTCAAAATCGACAAGCGAAATTACAGGAGGTGACGAAACCTTAATCAGCAAATTGAAAATTATATTAGAGATGATATTAATCGGACATGGGATTAGTTTCGATATATTGAAAAATATGCTTTACAAACAGCTCAATTATATATAAGTCAATATAGATGGCATCCAACGACACCATATTTTTTTTTCGTGTCACACAAAATCCAATACGACAGTGAATACTGTATGTGCAACTGCATGTCTCTCCTACCCATAGATGCAAAATATGGGTAGATAAATTTAGACATAGATACAATATAGACTTTTAGTGTAGATTAGTACGGTATGTAGTATTATGTAATAGTAGGTAGTACAAGATTATGTAGGGTAGATACAGGTAGTACAGTAGTAGATATGTATAGATAAATGTAGCACGGTATTATGTAGGGTAGATACGGTATAGACTTTTAAATAGGTTTTTACTTTTGCACCGAACTTGTGAAACACCCTGTATTTTTACATTTCGAAACATGATATTGTATTGAATTTTTAAAATTTTAATTTAAATGAAGAAATATTCTTGTGCGAAATATAATCTTGCTATATAATATTTTCAAGACAGGGATTAATAAATGAGGAATTTATTTGCTTTAAATAATTTAGATTATTGTGTAAAACACTTATCAACATGTCATAAAAAACTAATCGTTAACTAATACCTTTAAAGAACTAGCAAAATATTAAAAAATAAATAAAATTTATATGGGTTAAATATTAAACAAAAATTAATATTATTGTTATTATTCTGTCATATGAATATTTATTTATTATAACATATTAGAATACAATATATAGAAGAATATAATATATTTTTGAATATATTACGATTGTTTTCTTTGTAATTTAAACAGAATTGAGATGCTTTTTGTGTCCTATATGAAATAAAAATGTCTGTTTATAAAATGTGATTATTATTATAATTACATTTAAATAAATAATTTAGTCATAATCATTGCATAACAGCATTTAAATAAAAATAATTTATTGAATTTTTTCATAAATAAATTTGTTTTTGTCAAAATGTTATTTTTATTAGACAGATACATAAAATATGGTGCCATACCGATTTGCATATAAAATTCTTTTTCACTTTGTGTATCATAAACAGAAAACGTTTCTTTTGCTCATTAATTTCCCTTTATTCTTACATCAAAGGCGATCCTATGTGAGATTTTTTTTCAACGACATCTTTCACTCAAATATCGTTCTCCGCTGATGAGGATTTAAAATTCTTTAGTTGGCGACAAAACTTCTTGATGATGCCAGGAAGTCAGTGCAGGTCCCCTCAGATTTGTCACCACTGACTCGACGAAAATCGAAGTGTATTTTTCGAAATGGAATATCCTTCTTTCTTTTTTCCTTTTTTGTCTTGCGCGACGTAAAATGGGAGCAGTATGGCGATGTGTGAGAATTGAATGAACAATTCGTTTTCACTTTTTTTTTTTTCATTCTACACTCTGCAAGATCTTGTGCGTGTCCCGAATCGAAATAATATCACGGTCGATCGAATCCCGGTTCGATTGATTCGGACACAAAGTTGGGGGTATAAAATAGAGTTTTTCTCTCTCCCTCCCCCCTCCTTCTCTTCACTTTCCTCTTGAGTACTACAGAAGAGAAGCTGTTTCTCTTTGTTTTTAACAAAAGTCCCCCCTCTGTTCTCGGATACAGTTTCTGCTTTTCTTTTTGCAGCATGTGTCACTGGGGACATTTGATATCTGCCGACTCCTCGAGTTTCGGGTACAGTTTAAGTACAAGTGACTGAAATTTCTGATTTTGAGATGCTGGGGGAAGGTCGTATTTCTCTATTTTTTTAGGTTTTTCGTAGAATACTTCAGATTTGCCCTATTCGGGACTCAGTGTCAACTTTCGACGCTCGTGAGCATTAGGGCTACTACTACACCACACCACATCACTGTGCCTAGAGCTGAGTTGTCTCTTTTACAGTTTGGGTATGATGTGGGTGAGAAGTCTGATTGCTCCATGAAACTTTATAAGTCATATGAGACGGTGACCGACAGATTAAAGTGGATTCCGAACCACTACAAAACATCCATGGCACCTTCGGAATTCGAACTCAAAACCAGAGTGCCAAAGCGCTAGCTACTCTGCATATCAGTTCCCTGAGCATTACGGCTGAGGTTCAATCAACTGCCAGCATTACTGTACAAATGTTTCAAAAGTAGAGGAGACTCAATGGCGTTTTTGATGTTGTTCAACATTTTGTCTCGTGAATCGGACTACCTGGTGGAGATTTCCGGGTCTTCTCTCATACGATACGCAAATGCCTCCCGGCCTAAAAGTCCTCCGGGAAGGCACTTCTACAGCGACATGGAGCCAAGTCAGACTTCTACCTATGGACGCTCCATCCCAACAGAAGCTACCCCTTTCCCTCCATCCATAAGTATACTTCTAATGGAGTGTCCTTCCGCGCTGCCGGACACTGAGTATTAGCCACCACAACATACTTCACATTCATTATTTATTCTTTCTTCCATGTGAGCAATTAAAAGCGTGTTTATTTGTGACATTCCCTGAAGAGGTAAATTGTGAAGAGGTGTGTTTATATTTTTCCAATATTTCATTCCTTCAATATGCAATCTATGAATATTTTTTTAAAAAAGACACACATTATTGATTTAGTTTTTCTGCAAAGTAATCATTACAGAAAATGTGGTTGAGTATTTCATACATGCTATTAACTTCTGAACAAAGTGTGTGTTTTGTAACGCTACATCAGTTTAAAAAAAATGTGCGGTACAAACTACAAGAATTCTAGTAAGTTTCTTTTCCTCCAAAAATTTATTCAAAATAATATCTCTGAGTAAGTTGTTGTTTTATCATTTATTTAAAAGGGGACTTTCTTGAGACAACCATTAGATCCCACAAACACTGTAATTCACCTTGCTTGCATTATTTATTTCTTAGTTAACTGAAGAAAAAACATTCCTTAGCGAATTTGTGTTTCGAAGGAAATATCGATAAACATCCATTTTTTTTATCAAAATTTGGGCATAATAGTTTTCTTTTTTTGATTTATCTAATGTGTTTGTTGTTGGCACTTTAACTTATAATGTTAGGCTTGCCTTTTCAAATATTTTAATTCTGACACGTGTATGGACTGTGATAACTGTGATAATTTTATTTTAAAAAAGGTGAAATACATTTGTAAAATTATTTTTAATAGCTGGCAAAATGGCACTTGACGTAAATAAATGTAACATATTCATTTAAAAAATTTATTGTTGTTGTTGTCGTATCTCCATGGAAGAAGGGGAAGGGGCAGTTTCTGTTGTGATTGAGCACACGTAGGTAGAAGTCTGACTTGGCTCCGTGTCACTTAAGAAGGAGGACAGTCCGTACGGAAGGACATTTAGGTAGAACTTCCCGGCTTTTGCGTATCGTATGGGAAAAATCCGGAAAAACTCCCACCAGGTAGTGCGCCAAATGAGGCAAGAAGCTGAACATCCCAATCGCCATCTCGTTTTTTGAAACAGTGCCTACAACACGGACACCAGCGGATTGGGCCTCAGCTCTAATGCTCACCCGCAGCACATGTTGCCACTGAGCCACGAATCAGGAAAAAAAAAAATTTCATCTTGTAATAAAAGAAGTATTAATTGAAATGCTATTTTTTTTTTTTTTTTTTTTTCGTATTTCATTTATTTCTTTTCTTATATTTCATATTTTTTTAAAAAGTTGAAATTTACTAAAACTTTATACTCTAATATATTCTTCTATAGTTTATTCTAATTAAATATTTTAAATACTATTTATGAAACTATATTCCTTCATTTTCTAATTTCAGAAATGTTAGTGTTTTGAGAATGCATTTCATGAATTTACAACATTTCTTTAATATGTTACAGATTAGATTGAGAATGAATGCTATTCATATGTATGCAAAATTGAATGGTCCAAAAATCGATATATATGCAAATTTTTGTTTTAAAACATGCATCTAGATTCAGGATTTAATTTCTTGGATGTTAATAATTTATGTTCGAGTGTCAAATACTTCATTCTTAATGTATACAGAACTTAATATAGAATTAATTTAATATTAAATGTAAAATTATTATTTTTTTGTTAATGGTAATGAATCAAATGTTTTTTAATACAAACTACAAAAAGAATTCATCAACTTTCGTGGTAAAAAAGATATTAAATGCATTTTATTTTATTGAACAAATAAGCTTGTAACCCTAATTTATGAAAATCGAATAACTTGAACAACTTCTGCCGTTCATTTAAACTAAATGAAAATCTCTCATTTCCTTTACTTCATCTCATTTTCTAATTCCTAACAATTTAGAAACTTTATGAAACCTTTAATGAAAAGACGTGCACCCTAATATTTCATTCGAACAATAGTTGGTTGTTGTTGAGGAGGGTGAATTTAATTCCACTGCAAAACATATACATGCTCTTAACTCTCATCTAATTTAATCTACGCAGCATTGCAGAAGATAGTTTTCGAATCATTTCTTTTTCAAGAGTAAAGTGAGATTTCGCTTAAAATTTCAATCTCTTAGCATCCACCATTTTAAATAATGAGAACCCTTGTCCATTTTACCTTTTGTAGATTTTGAATGGAAAAATTATGCAAATGTGCCTAAACTATTTTAATTTGTAATGTTTTCCGAGTGAATGTATGTTTTGATTATTTTAAGTTAGTTTTTTTTTTTAAAAAATGTATACATATTTAGAAAATTTATAGATAAAAGTTTTATTAATTAAAAAATTTTAAAATTCATTAGTAAAAATATAAAGTAAATTAAACATTATGAAAAGGACTGTAGAAATGGATATATAATATCAAAAATGTAAACTGACTGCTTTTTTTATATTCTTCTGAATGACTCCTGTTAAATTTATTATTGTCTATTATTTAAATATTATTTCCTCATAACACATCCTTTTAAATAAAAAAAAATTTGATTGTATCTAATTTACTATTACTTTTCCTTTTATTAACAGTCAATGTATGCATACCTTTTATGAAAATGTCTTTTAAAACATTCACAAATACTAAAAAGAATTGATTTGCACAATTTCATTCAATTTTGTTGTTGAAAAGGCCTATCTGTCCATCATCAAACCATTAGACTCTTAAAAATAAAATATGTAGCAGATTCAGCTTCTACGGTATTATAATAAACTCCTGTTTGTGAAAATTGCAACACCACGAAGGAATCGTCATAATTGAATGAAATTTAATACACAGTTGAGTGGTAGTGGTACAAATAAATGATTAAATGTTCAAAGCAAACAAACAATAACAAGAGATCGGAATCAGTATTTTGTGTAGCCACTACGCGCCGCAATAAGTGCTGCTACACGACGTGGCATGGAATCAAACAAATTTTGAATGTCTGCCTGAGGAAGAGCATTCCATATTGTTTGTATGCGCACCCAAAGTTCGTCTGCAGAAGCAACAGGACGAGGATCACGAGCGAGACACCGACCAACGAAATCCCACACATGTTCAATCGGCGACATATCTGGGGAATACGCAGGCCAAGGAAGAAGCTGTACCTGCCGTGTTGCAAAAAGCTGTTCAGATTGCCCACAATTCTTAGCAATTGAGATCGTCCATGATATGCTATGGCACCCCAGACCATAACTCCGCGGTGTTCGTCCACTGTGGCGTTCGATAATGCACTCCGGAAAGTGCCGTTCACCGGCATAGCTTCTGACACGAATGCGGCCATCATGCTACCACAAATTAAAGCGGGATTCGTCAGAAAACATGACATACTGCCAATCAGCACGCCAGTCTCTACGCTGAGTGGCATTGTAGCCGCAGGCGGCGATGGTTTAGCGTGAGAGGGATCCTGTATAAAGGAGTCCTTGCGCGCAGTCCACGCTGCAGCAGACGTCTACGAATTGATGAAGCACACAATGAAACACCTGTAGCTATTGACCACTGTGCTGCCTCATTATACAAAAATGTAAACCGTCAAATCAGTTGTCTTGCTAATGAACCACAGTTAGAATGCATTTTATTTATTTTAAGAAATGCAGAAGAGAAGCTGTATTGAAAAAACAAATTAATTGTTGCGAATTGCTTATATATATATATATATACGTTTTTGACGACGTTCAGTTCGCCAACGGGCAATGTGGGGGAGGACATTGTCTTCTGAGTGGACACTTTTAGAGGTAACTTTGTTGCATTTGCTGTTATTTAAAACCTGAAAAACTCTTATCGGGCAGCCTGATTATTGATGCAAGACTCATTTATACTTTGTCGTAATCATCATCGAGTCCCCTCCTTCCTGAAAGTAACACAATACATACACCTCTAGTTCGAACCCGAAGCAATTCACACACTACCATTGGGTGACAAGCCAGACATCTTTTATATGTAGTTGGTTGGTGGTTGGTAAATTTTCCGCATTTTCATCTGTATTTATAGTGTATAATTATAAAAATCATATATTATTAAAATATCGTATTTTACTTCATATTACTTTCTCTTTAATTAATTGTATATCTTCTCCACTATCTTACATTATTAAAAATTTATATTTATGCAATGTGTCATTAATTTATTAAAACCGTTGATGTCAATGACTTGTAAACTTGCCTACATAATAAAACACTGTGTTAAATGAAATAAAAATGAGAAGAAGAAAATCATGAAAAGAAAAGAAAAATACCTATGAGAAAAAAAAATGATTAAATAACGACACAACTTTCGATCGTGAGGTTTTCTAGTACATACTACACGGTTAAATGACATAACGTTATTGCTTGGTATTTTATATTAAATGACTTACGTAAAATGAAAAGTAACTAAGTAACTCGTAAGTACTTAAAAGCGAGTAGTATTGATGAAACAGGATGTTCTGGTGCAAGTTAACGGACGAGAGGCTAACAGGCGAGATACTGCTTACAATGCTGTTTTTTGGGGTCTTGAATGGGCTTAAAAAATTCCTTTCTTTAAAAAAAATTTCTGAATAAGCTAACTTCCATAGAATAGGAAAAATTAATTCGTGTAATAAAAATAAGTTTTTATTATTACATTAAGAGCTTTTTAAAACATGAAATTTGCTTATTTTAAAAAATTACTCAAAGACAGATTTGTATTGCAGTTTGAAATGTTTTTAAATTAAATTATGTTCTCATATATATATATATATATATATATATATATATATATATACATGAAACTATTACAATATTATATAGATTTGTCTAAATTTTATGTAATTTTTTTTTTAATTAGCGTATTTTTTAAGAAAAGAGATTACCCTTAAGAAGTTTGTTTTGCTAAGAGAGAGAATGTAAGATTAGAAAAAAGAAAAATTCAGATCATTGGATTAAATTGAATAAACCGATTACCCCAGCCTTTTTTACGATTCAAACCGTAAAGCAAGAAAATTTTTTATTTTGTTAAAAAGTTTAGAATCCAATAGGAAACATATTTCCGCTCCCCTTACGAAAACAGCGCTGAGTCAGACCCTTTATCCCCTCACGTCTTTTTTTCTCTTCCGTACCTTACTGAAAGTAAAAATTTTAAGGGAAAAAGGGACATTTTTGCCGACTTAAAATAAATGTACTCTTAAGTAAGGGAAAAAAAATCTCATTTCTTCTTAAACTGCGTATCGTTTACTGCGACTAAAAACATGAATCCTGAAAAAGCAAGTTTTTGTTGTTTTTTTCCCTATGGCCTTGCATTACCATATGACATAATATTTGGAGTAATCTCTCCCGTTTTGTATCTCTCTTGTTTCTTGGAAAAAATATATTTATTTTATTCATTGGGTTTTTGCAGTAAATCTCATGTTTACTTTAAAATATTATGTAACTATTTTTTGTGCTTTAGAGCTCTTGCTTGGATATATTTTGATACATATATGCAAGGAAGGAAAAAGGAAAAAGTCGGGAGATTAAGTATTGTTAAAATATTGTTACAGATTGTGATCTTTTAACGTATCGATTTTTCATCAAAATAAAAGTACAATCTGTTTTCAAAATTTGAGTTAGATTAAAGAATTTTAATACAATGAAATGTGTGTGTTTCAAATTTGATCGACAAAACACAAACATAATAAATAATTGATAATTCACAGATAATTAATAAATAATTGATGAGAGTCTTGAATATGTTTAAAAATTCCTTTTAAAAACCTGAAAAACCAGGTTTTTTGAAAAAATAAACTTCTATAGAACAAGACTTAAAAAATCATTCGTTTGCTTGTAATAAGTCTTTATAACATGAAGAGTTTTTAAAGCAAGAAATAGTCTTTGATTTTGAAAAATTATTCAAGAAAGATTTGCAATGCAGTTTGAAATCTTACATAAAACATAAATCTACTACAATATTATATAGATTTGTCTAAGTTTTATGTAAAAAGTTTTTAATTTGAGTATTTTCAAAGAAAATGAATTTTCTGATCCGTTAAGAAGTTTGTTTTTGCTAAGGGAGAGAATGTAAGATTAAAAAAAAAAAAAAAAATTCAGATCATTGGATTAAATTGAATAAACCGATTACCCCAGCCTTTTTTTTTTACGATTCAAACCGTAAAGCAAGAAAACTTTTTTTATTTTGTTAAAAAGTTTAGAATCCAATAGGAAACATATTTCCGCTCCTCCTTACCAAAACAGCGCTGAGTCAGACCCTTTATCCCCTCGTCTTTTTCCCTCCCGTGCCTTAAAGAAAGTAAAAATTTAAGGGGGAAAAAGGAAAATTTAAGGGAAAAAAGGGACATTTTTGCCGACTTAAAATAAATGTAGTCGTAAGTAAGAAAAAAAAAAAAACTCATTTCTTCTTAAACTGCGTATCACTTACTGCGACTAAAAACATGAATCCTGAAAAACAATTTTGTGTGTTTTTTCCCTTGCATTACCATATGACATAATATTTGGAGTAATCTCTCCCGTTTTGTAACTCTCTTGTTTCTTGGAAAAAATATATTTATTTTATTCATTGGTTTTTTGCAGTAAACTTTTTAGTTTTAACAGTTTAACTTTTTTTTTTTTTAACTATTTTTTTCTATTTTGTAACTCTTGCTTGGATATATTTTGATACATATATGCAAGGAAGGAAAAGGAAAAGTTGGGAGATTACATAAAAATATTGCTACAGATTGTGATCTCTTTATGTATCGATTTTTCATCAAAATAAAAAACACAATCTATTTTTAAAATTTGAGTTATATTAAAGAATTTTAATACAATGAAATGTGTGCTTTTAAATTTCATCGACAAACATAGGTATAAATTAACTGAGTAAAATGCCACATAATGGTTTGGTTTTTTTGGTTTGTTGCTCTACGGTCATCTTGTGCACAATTTGTGCTAAACAGACCGGGACATACAGTTTAACGTGGATTCCGAACCACTCACAAACATCCATGCCACCGCCAGGATTCGAACTTGAAGTCTGGGATACCAAAGGCCAGAGCGCTAGCCAGTTGGCCACCAGGCCGCTATGCCACATACTGAATGGCATGCATAATGTTATTAGCTGGTATTTTAAATTGAAAAACTCGCGTAAAATAAAAAGATAATAGAAGAAGTACTTAAAAGCTAGGAGTATTTATGAAACAGGTTGTTTCAAGTCCAGGTTGAAGCTAACCGGCGAGATACTGCTTAGACTTTTTTTTTCGCTTTGTGGGTCTTGAATGTGGCTTAAGATACTTCTTTTTTTTTTTTTTAAATCTGAAAAAACAAACTTCTATAGAATAGAAAAAAATCATTCGTTTGCTTGTTTTTATTACATTAAAAGTTCTTTAAAGCATGAAATGTGCTTTGATTTTGAAAAATTATTTAAAGAAAAATTTGTATTGAAGTTTGAAATCTTACATAAAGCATAAAACTATTACAATATTATATAGATTTGCATAAATTTTATGTAAAAAATTTTTAATTTACGTATTTTCAAAGAAAAGGGATTTTCTGCTCCCTTAAGAAGTTTGTTTTGCTAAGAGAAAGAATGTAAGATTAAAAAAAAAAAAAAATTCAGATCATTGGATTAAATTGAATAAACCGATTACCCCAGCCTTTTTTTTACGATTCAAACCGTAAAGCAAGGAAACTTTTTTTTATTTTGTTAAAAAGTTTAGAATCCAATAGGAAACATATTTCAGCTCCCCTTTACGAAAACAGAGCTGAGTCAGACCCTTTATCCCCTCACGTGTTTTTCCTTCCGTGCCTTTACTGAAAGTAAAAATTCAAGGGAAAAAAGGGACATTTTTGCCGACTTAAAATAAATGTACTCGTAAGTAAGGAAAAAAACCCCTCATTTCTTCTTAAACTGCGTATCGTTTACTGCGACTAAAAACATGAATCCTGAAAAAGCAAGTTTTTGTTTTTTTTTTTTCCCTATGGCCTTGCATTACCATATGACATAATATTTGGAGTAATCTCTCCCGTTTTTTATCTCTCTTGTTTCTTGGAAAAAAATATATTTATTTTATTCATTGGGTTTTGGCAGTAAATCTCATGTTTACTTTAAAATATTATGTAACTATTTTGTTTTTTGTACTTTGAAACTCTTTCTTGGATATATTTTGATACATATATGCAAGGAAGGAAACGGAAAAGTCGGGAGATTACATAAAAATATTGTTGCTGATTTTGATCTCTTTGCATATCGATTTTTCATCAAAATGAAAAGCACAATTTATTTTGAAGATTTGAGTTATATTAAAGAATTTTAATACAATGAATGTTTACTTTTGTATGGGTTAAATTTTATCAACAAACAAGCAGAACCAAAACTAATAACCAAAGAACTGTGAATTAACTGAACACAATGGAATATGATACTAAATTCGTTGCACGAAAGCAGAAACTCAACTGGCTGTTGCTATGGGAGTTTTTGATTGGATACGTTAAATAATGGAGAACCTAGGAAAAAATCTCGTGTTTTGCTGGAGCTGATCGTTACATCGGAACTTCAACTAATTTCTAGAAGCTTCAAAAGAAAGATTGCAAAATCACCAAATATGCCGACAAGCTTCAATTATATCATATATATCCCCAAACGTCACCAAAATCATCAAAATTAACATTTTTTTAACATTCTTTAAATCCTTCAATTTGCACACTACACGGTTTGCAAAGTAAACTATGTTACTACTTCTTCATAAGCATTGACCTGATGGCCATTTGGCTAGCGCTCTGCCCTTTGGTCCCACAGGCTTCAGATTCCAGTCCCGGCCGTGGCATGGATGTTTGTGAGTGGTTCGGAATCCACGTTAAACTGTAGGTCGCTGTCTAATTAGCCGAAAGTGTGCAAAAAAATGTCAATAGATGGATAAATCGAATCTTCAATGGCGTAACAGCCCCCATAGTGGTCCAAAGCCTTCTGTCAGAATCTGAAACATATGTTTTCTTTTTGCGGAGTAGGGTTGTCAGCCTTACATCCTACAGTTATATTAGATCGGTACCAACGCTTTAAAGTGGATTCCGAGAGCCACTGCAAACGGCTATGGCAAAGCCGGGACTCGAACCCGAAACATGTGGTGCCGAATACTTGACGCCCTCAGGCCCCAAGTTATGTTCCGCAGTGAAAAAATAAATTAAACAATTTAAGTTGTAAATCATTATAAAAATTATTAATCCCAAATAAATAATTCTATTACCATGAAATTAGGAAATGCATTATAATCTTTCTAAATTTATTAAATTTCCTAGTTAGTAAATAGTTTTAATATTATTTTTTGAAATTTAATTACATTAAATAAATAAATTATGGATTTAACACCTCTAATAGAAAACAGTTTATGGCGAATAAATGATTGAAAATTCATTCTGAGACACACACTACAGTGCATTCACATGTTATAATTTTTATTTAAAAATTTTTCATGTCATTATCAATTAATTATAGCTTAAATATTTTTTTAATTATAGCTATAATAATTCGAAAAGAAAAAAATTAAATCTAAATAAAATGCCAATTTTGAAACTACGATAAATATTATTGAAAACCAGAATTATGTAATATAACTTTTCAACATTTAATTTTGAAAAGTCTGTATACATTTTTATTAGTTAGCAATTTTAGCAGCTAATTTTTAAAAATCTGGATTATTAACTTGTTTAAATATCATTACAGAAATATTCATTCACTTGAAAATATGAATTAATTATCCAATGAAGAAATTTTAGTAATTGAAACAGCTATTTAAAAGCATACTCAAGCTTTTTATCACAAAGCAAAATAAATAAATGAATAATAAAAGTAGCGTCTATGAAATAATTAGAAGTTCATTTCTTTCAGAAAAAAAAAACCGAAGTTATAATTAAGAGACATTTTTTTACGTTGTTTTTACGTAAAGAAAATCTAAATGGTAATTAAAATTTTTTGATATAACATACTATGCATCATTGTTATGTTTATTATTTATTTTGTATTTTTATTTTCCCTCTAAGATGATTTCATATCCTCAGTTTTTTATAAAAATTAGTTTCTAAAATTCAGCTTGTGTTAAAAATAACAACAGCAAAGTAAGTATAATTGAATAAAATAATAGAAACCAATCCAATTAACGAAAAAGGGAATTTTCATATTTTTAACATATTTTTCTATGATGTAAAATATAACAGATAAAAATATTTATTCAACTGGATTCTTTACTATAAACCTCAAGTATTGTTCCAAGTCTCAATTAAAAAATGTATTGTAAAAAATAATTAAACATCAATAAAAAATTGTATTCTTTAATATAAACAACAATTAAAAATTGTATTGTTTCTCATAAACATAAATTAATATTCTTTTATTCAAAATAGTCAACTGGATTCTTTACTATAAACATCAGTTAAAAAATTGTATTGTTTAATATAAACATCAATTAAAAATTGTATTCTTTAATATAAACATCAATTAAAAATTGTATTGTTTCGCATAAACATAAATTAATATTCTTTATATACACATCAATTAATGCATTGTTTAATTTGAACATCAATTAAAAATTGTTTTTATTGTATTCTTTAATATAAACATCAATTAAAAATTGTATTCTTTAACATAAACATCAATTAAAAATTGTATTCTTTTATATAAACATCAATTAAAATGGTATTCTTTAATATAAACAACAATTAAAAAATTGTATTGTTTCATAAAATAAATTAAATGTCAATTAAAAATTATATTCTTTAATATAAACATAAATTAATATTCTTTAATATAAACATAAATTTAAATTGTATTCTTTTAATATAAACAACAATTAAAAATTGTATTGTTTCGCATAAACATAAATTAAAAATTGTATTCCTTAATATTTCAATTAAAAAATGTTCTGTAATATAAACAATTGGATTCTTTATTATATACATTTAAACTAAATGCATTTATAAAAATGTAGTGCAATAATGTAATTGAATATAAAATAGGACATTTCAAATAAGACTAAGATTTTCATTCCTATAATTAACTACTGCAAAACTAGTATATTTGTGTCTCTAAAAAAAATTTTAAATTCTGACAAAGATCAGTGAACATTTTTAAGCAACATTTACTAAATTGAATCATTTTATTAATCGGGCACTAATTTATCTGACTCACGAAGGTTTATTTACTTTTCGGTAGAATTTCATTTACATATTTATTTTCGTAATCACAAGATTATTATTCTAATGATGTTTATACAAATATTAAGGCCATCCACATTAATTCGTTGTGATTAATTATTCATTAATTTAATGTGAAATTATCTTAATAAATTAAACTAACCAAATTATAATTTAAACGAAATATTTTATTTTGTCCTCAAAATATAATAAGCATTTACGATCATTCTTATGAATTTATTTCAGTAAAATTCTTATTTATTTTTTTTTAAGTTTTGATTATTTGGTATGTACTTGTTGAAATACACATTCTTGCTTTATTATAATAAAAATTTTAACAAATAAAAAATAAATTCAGCAGCTTAAGTATTGAAATATATGAAATGAACATATTTTAAAAATTTTCTTGTCAAAATATTCATCGCATTTCTTTACTATTTAAAAATTATCCTAACGGCATGTTATATTCGCAAAAACGTATTCGTAAACAAAGTAGTTTTGTTAGAAATTAGAAATATTTGGGAAACAGGAATGTAAAAGAACTTATTAAATTATTTCCAAGAGATAAATTTATGCGAAAAATTTAAGGAAACCGGAAGAGCTTTATGTAAAATAAAATATTTTTTTTTTTTTTTTTTTTTTTTTTTTTTTTTTTTACCATGGGTTGGATTTTTGCATTTCGTTCTCATATATTTCTATAAAACATACCAGTATTCAC